>VURO01006298.1:6659-23808 GCA_015108175.1 Pelvicachromis taeniatus
AATAACTGATCAGCTCTTCTTCATCATGGCACAGAATAAGTGAACATTTTGTCCTCAAAGCTGATGTGTTAAAAATAAATAAAATAACAATTTATAAAGTCCAGTATAATCAGTTATTTGAACACAGTTTTGTTCTTGAAGTTCCTCATCTTAATATTTATGTTCAGTTTGAAACTAAATTAATCTCAAGTAGGTGCTTTTGTAGACTTTGAGTCAAGATTGGGTTTCAACACACACAAACACACACACACACACGTTGCATTGTATATAATGTACGCATCGGTACAAAATACTGCAAGTGCAAGAATATTTTAAAAATTGATTTGGGAAACAGTGACTTTTTACTGTGGGAAGGATTATCTACACATATCCAAAGAGGCTTTGTATTTCCACTAGCGATGCACTCTCAGATTTTAAACTGCAGCTACCTTCATCTCCTGCTCGTGGTTTCTCCCTGCATTTAATGCTGTCTTCACAAAGTCAAACGCTGCTATTTGGATCAAGGTCAAATAACTGACTCAGCTAGTCAAGGATTCCCTGCTTATTCACCTTGAAAAGCTCTTTGGTTGCTTTGGCCTTATGATTAGGATCTTGAATAAAATGCTGTCCAAAGAGTTGTGCAATTGACTGAATCCTCACAAGCAGAATTCTTCTGCTCCTCAGCGTTCATTGTCTTGTTTTCTTAAATAAAGGCATTTTTGCAAGCTTTTTAAAGAGTTCCTTTTGTTTTTCTTGTTTTCTCTATTTAGTATTGTCTCTGCGTTTGTTTACCTCTTCCCTGCGTCAAGTTTGTATGTCTTAATCTCCGTCTCACCGTTTGCTGTTTTACTTTGATAGTCCTTCGTCTCATGTGTGTTATGTTCAGTTTTGTTTCCCTTGTTTCATTAATTGGATTCAGGTTCCTGGGTGTTTTGTATTTATGAGTTCATAAGAATTAGGAATAAAGGAATAAAGCTACCCTTTAAGTTTATGCTTAGTTGTGTCTAAACAGTGCAGATTTAATACTCAGCTGGAGTAAATCTTCATCAAAATGTAAAAAATGGTGGTTTGAATGTTTCTGATAAAGTGGATGTACAGACAATATGTATCACATAAAATCAAACTACATCATCATCGTACGTCTAATTAGTCTCCGACTTTGATTTGAGTACAGTCCAAATGTGGTACCATCATTTATGACACAAGATCTCACGTCTCATTTTGTGGGCATTCTAACGGTCCTAGCTAACATTACAATAAAATAAAAAAACTGGGAAATTCTTTGTAAAATATCTGGTTGCAGGTTGTTTGTTTCCACTTTTATTTTGGATCGTCAGTTTAAAGGCTTGCCAAATCCACAAATTAATTTTGGAAGAAGCACAGGGATGATGAAAGCATTATTGGAGAGACCACTGGGAATCTGAGCCCAACAGAGCTTATTCAAAAATGATTCAGGGAGTGTGTCTGAAGCCCAGAGCTGCTGCATCATATTAGTCCCTAAACCACTGTTAGCTGGTACACAAGCAGAAATGCAGACACTCATTTACTAATTCACACATGCTATAAGCTGATAGACACACAAACACACACGCATGCACGCACGTTCTCCTTATAATAGCAGTAAAGACACCTCATGCATGCAGAATGCACCAGCTGTACACACACTGATGAACTCTCATAAAGTACAGGCATTTACATACATTAAATGTATATACTTAAAAAGCACAGTCTAATACAATGGCCTCAGCCATTAAAAATGCATAATACTGCAGCTACAGTTTCTGAAAAAAATGAACACCTGGCCCAGCTGCTGATCGGTACACAAAGATCAGCCTGAGAGTGAGATAAAACCTAACAATACTCTTCTTTAAAGGATTCAGTTTTGTTTGCATTTAAACTGGCCCCCTGCCTGTGGTGTAAGCGTCAGTGAAGTAGTTAACTGCATTCATTATCTGTCTGGATGCTAATATTTTGAGGTCTGCCGCAAAGGTTAATGCACTCACCATTGTTACCCCCGCCTCATCGTGTTATTGGCAATCATCAACGCCCACTTTTAATGTGAAAGCAAAAGCACTGCCAAGCACCAGACAGGAAGAGAAATAAGGCCAATAGACCCCAGTTGAGGCTTAGTGGGGGCCTAGTGGGGGCTTACTGGGACCTCTCCTACCGCTTGTTCATCGCTCACACCTGCTGGTGTCTGAGCGATGGAGGGGGCTTCTGGCTTATCAAACAAATTAGCTGCTTCATCATAGGGATGAAAGTGGTGATACACAAGCTGCGAGGCTGTCCCTTCCTTTCACAGGCTGTCCTTGCTCGAAAACAGAGAAGTAAACTGTGTGCGATTACGATGCTCTGTTTGACGGAGGCCGGCGGATCTACAGTGCACTGTGTGGTGAGTAAGAAGCGATGGGTCTCCCAGCCCTCTAGGGGTCTGACACTTCAACCTGCTGTCATTGCAGACAAATGGCCAGAGTGTGGTGGCTTTTGCTTGGACAGAGGTCTGATTACAGTTAGATCAGGAGCCAATTTTTTGCCCTTCCAATCTCTGCAAACCCCACCCACACAGCACCACAGTTCTGAGTCACAGAGCTGAATGGCTGCAACCACTATGGCTAGCGTCCATATGCATACACTCCTACAGTACACTTTATCTCACTCTAATTTCTCATCCTCCTCTTCACTTTTCTAAACTTAGATGCAACTTCGTCAGTCTGCAGTGAGATCATCCCTCTGCTCTTCCTGTTGATTGTCATCTTGTCTCCTATAGCTGTAGGGCTTCCAGTCTGCTTGTGCTGCAATGAATGACAATCCAAGGACACATCTGCACCATTTTTAGGTATTAATGTCTTGACAGCTTTGCGTCACATTGATGTTATTCCAGAAGTCTCCATGCTTGTGAAAAACAAAAACAATCCCAGTATCCGTCCCCTCATATGGAGTCTGACAACTCCCAGCTGGATGATGCTATAGCAGACAGACACATAGCCACATAGCTCTTTATCTCTGGACAAACACGTCTATAATTTTGTCCTTATTTTCCCCCATCCGCCCTCCTCCACATACATCCCCTCGAGTCCTAAGATGCGCATCTCAACATCCTTGCCCAACCACCCCCCACCATTTCCACATTTTATAGGACAATATCTTCCACGCTGTGAACACATCAGACAAAAATGTAGCCGGACGGCCAGTCACGTGCCGTAGAGAGACAAACATCTTGGTCATTAGCATACTCTTATGGACTTAAATATAGGCCTGTCACACTTAGCAACAGGCTGAGAGCTGAGTGGGGAGGGGGGTCTGTGCACATGCCAGCCATGTGGCAGGGCATTAAAGCCTGAGTCATCGCGTCATGTGACATGTGTGTCTTGCCTGCAGGCACTCGGCAGGACTGCATACTAAAGAGCAGTCTAGAGAGAAGCAACAGGGGGATAAATACCATTGCAGCTACCATGGAGGAAGGCGAACGTCAGGATTTGCAGAGCTCTTATTGACAGACAAAGACTGTGCCAAGTTCTGGGCAGGCTTGCAGTCTCAGTCGGCTAAAGTTTAGGACATTGGCTTTACTCAAGCAAACTCCCTTACAAAATGCCATTTATTTAGGCTGGCAGCAGTGAGGCTTAAGTCACTGATCGGATATTTAGAGCCTTTTCTCTTGAACTGGGGAAAATTTCAAACATTTGTTTGCAATGTCACTGTCAGCAGAAGGAAGAGGCACAGAAGTCATTCCGTGCTCTCAGTCGAGGGAGATGAAATAAATTAATATCCCAGTGCGTGAACCTGTGATCAAACTAAGTTAGGCCAATTCATATGAAATAGATTATAATGTAAATGTAGGGCATGCACAGCAAAATAAAACAGAGCTCCATTCAGCAGGACATGGGGACTGACAATGATATCTTCCTCCCAAAAAAGAAAGCTAAACTCAGGGCTAAAAGGTGGATTTAAATTCAGGGTGGGGCTTTTCAAATGTTAGCAACAGCAATGACAGGGGCATGAAGAGCCCATTATTTTGTACAGCTCAGCTGCTCCAAGCGTTGTGAAAGGGCTAAACCAGTCAAATTACCTAAAAGTGAGAGGCCACATATATCAAAGCCTCCTACACTCAACTGCTATTTCCACTGTTGCAAAAGCAGCCGGGGAAATCAGAAAGATTTGAAATTCATATTGTTTAAATGAAGAGTAAATAGGATTTGTTTGTCTACTTGGATGCTTTCAGACAGACTGAAGACCTTGGTGACACATTACTGAAGTCAGTGGCAACAGCAAGCCAGAAGAGTGCACTTGCTGCTGATATAAATGTACATGGTTGTGTTTTAACTTTTCCATCTCAGCCCCCTTTGTGACCATGGAAACCACAGAAGGTGCAGGACAACACAGGGACTTATTTTGGAGACGGGCTAATGAAGCCTTTTCTCTTACAAAAGTAAAACATTTGGGGAGATATTAACACCACAAGTCTTAACAAAGAAAAGCATCTTGTATATGATTCAGCAAAAAAAGCAAGCGAAACACAACCCGTTTGTTTGTTCAAACATCATCTTTCCCCAGACACTGCTCACCAGCTACACTTTATTTTATTTCAAATACTTTCTCTTTGACAAATAATGCACAGTGACAGCCATACAAGTGCTGCTATTTTGTTATTGTGGCACAGCTGCCCCTAGTGTGTTTCTTTACTACGTTTCTAATATGTTACGTATACACAAAACCACATACATTCTAATTTATGTGTGTAAGGCCATTGCAGGAGCAGGCTCAAGGAGAGTTCTTAAAAAAAAGAACATTTGAGAGGTCCTTCCAGTGTGGTGAGAAGTTTTTCTGTTGGAAATAGCCAGCTGGCGTGCACTGCCTAACACTGACTGTGCAACGAGGAGCAGGAGCTACAAGTAGGACCAGATTTATCCCGCTCGGAGGTTTTTGCGGCAGTTGAACGACTAATATCTTACTTGCAGTATATCTTCCATAATACGCTTATGAGGAACATTACCCACGTGTCCACACTGGCAGTCTAGGTTTGTTAGCTAGAGCTGACAGAGATGCTCATTTTCTACAGCTGGAGTTGATTTAGTTGACTATGTAGGAATTAGCCTTTAGCGAAGAAGATAAAAAGCATGAAATAGAAGACTCAGACTGAAATTGCATAAGCGTATGTCTTGGACCTAAGCGGTGAAGCAATAAAACTATAGCAAACTTTTTGTTTCTGCCATAACAGATGGTTTACTTGCGTTCACGTTATGGTGGATGTTAAGGCCTTGCTGAGGTTAACTACACATAAATATAGAAAGGCAAGGCAAGGACACCTAACTACTGTATGCATGCAGCTCCGTCTCTGTCTACAAGAGTCTTTATCACACACATACACCCACTTCTCAGCGCATAAAAACCCAGTGACAGGCAATTCCTCAAGTTCTGGTGCCTTGGGAACCTTTCTGTCTTCCTCCTTTGCACAGTTGCAAAAGGTTCAAATCTGTTTTCAGCCCTCAGGTTTCAGCTGATTTGTAGCTATGCATGCTTTATGTATGTAGTCTTACAGAATCATCAGCTGGCCTCACATTATCTTCAAGCACCCTTTTGATATCAGGATTTATTTTTAGTCAGTGTCTCAAGTCGCCCGTTCTCTGAAGTAGCAAGGCAAACTCAATCCATAGCATTCCCAACACCATGCTTTACAATTAAAAACTGCCTTCAGCCAATGCCAAACATTTCTACTGTTTATGTCGCCAATGCTATATCTGCCTTTGACGTGCCACTCCAAAACACTTTATTCTAAATGACCTGGTCTAGCTTTTTCATTGGAAAACTGTAGTTTTCTTCTTTCTGGACAACAGAAATTCTTCTTGCCATGCTTCCCATTCAGATCAAATGTGTGTGTGATCTTTTCTGATTGTAGAAACATTTTTGGACAACAACAGTTGCAAGAGTTACTCTGAGATCCTCTGACTACATGTTGGGTTGTTTTAGACTTCTTTTGAATCAAACGACCTGGTATTAGGATGTCTTTGCTGGAACAGTTGGTCCTGGACACATCGGTAGTCATTTGAAATCTATATCACTTGTTTGAGTGATTTTCCTTACAGGGGAACGATTACTCTCAAATAATTTGGAAACCTTTTCAAAAATCTTTTCCCTGCTCAGAGCCATCCAAAAGCATTTTTGTGAAGGCCTTGGAGAGCTCTTCAGGATGTGAGGATAAAAGAAAACAAAGAGAACAACCGAGAAGGAAGAGGTTTAAACAAGACTGGGGCTACCTGTCACTCCTTAAGGAGATTATAATCCCTGATATCTAATCTAGAATTTGTTATTTATATTTTGTGATTTTGTAGAGGTGATAAATGTAGCCACGTATTTACTTTATTGTGCGAAAGAAAGTCACTACAAAAAGTCAGTTGTGTTTACTTTACCTGTAGGCTGTGGTTTAAAGATCTAATTTTTTTAAACATGTGAAAAAAGCTGGTAATTTTCATGTGATTTAATTAGATTTCACAATAAAACATGGTTAACTAACAATCTATCTGGTTCTGGAGCTTGGCATAACGGCCTTTTTCCATTTTGCTATTTAATTATGCTTAATTGGTCATAACTGTTGTGTTAGGGAAACAAAGTGCATGTGGTGAACATTAACATGCACGTCACCTCTCGCGAGATAAGCCTCTGGATGTCTGGGTAAAGCAATCGGAAGAGGAGAGCGTTACAAAGTCAAATCATAAGGAAACATATGAAACATTAATGCGGACGCAGCGGCGGCCCTTGAGACAGAGTGGAAGAATGCCTACAGTGGTTGAGCAGAAATAATTGGATGCAGAGAAAAAGTAGCAAAATCAGGAGCTTGGATAAAATAAAATAAAATAAAATAAATCTAAAAGCACAATGCATAAAAGAGTGAGACAAACACTCCACAGTCATTTCAGAGCTGTGGCCCTATGGAGACCCAGAGGTCACGTCAAAGGCAGGGGGAAAAGCAAGATGACAAAATCTTTGTGCTTCACAGCGTTCTGTAAGCCAGTCCCTCCTACAAGCACCACAGGGACTGTGCCAACCTGACAGCATAAGTTTGACTCACCCCCACCACAGTTCCACACATTAACAACAATGTCAAGCAAAACCAACGAGTCTCAACCGCTCACGTCATATTGAAACAAGCACCTGAACAAACACTGGATTTTTTTGTTTTTTGCTTATTTTTAGCTCATCAAATAAAGTGTTTCTATTCGCTCGAGGAGAAGCTTAAATCCAGCCCAGTCTTGACAGCAAAGCATGTGCGGGACATTTATGCAGTTACAATTTCTTGCACAAATTGCTTCTTGCTTTGTATTATCAATTCTTTACCCCTGAGAGCGAGCCACAAACCCATGCTTGGGACACATGTTCATCCCTCCCAGACATGAGGATGAACATGTGTTTACAGACTAGAACAATCCCCTGGCACACGCTGTGCGCACTGACGGTAATTGAAGGACATCACATTCTCATTCAACCTCAAAAATGCCTTTAAATGAATCCCATACTGCCTGTCCTCTGTTGACGTCATGTATGATTTGTTAAATGACAGTGATATTTCAGCAAGGCGCCGGATTTACAGCATGTATGATGAAGTGATATTTATATCCCTTGACAGGGAAGCGCTATCAGCACACGCCAAAACCTTCTCTTGGAAAGTTGCAAACAACAGCTTGTACTTAACCTACCAAATAATTGGCTATTTATAGGCAAAGGGCAATGTGGAGCTTCTTTTTAGCTTTGAAAGGAAAAGAAATGAACGGTTTACATGATTTCTGAAGTACCAGCATTTAGTCCTCGGGGAGTTAACCAAAGAGCCACGATAATGAAAGCGACAGACTCACAAATGAAATCAATAGGAAGCATAGGGTTACCACAAGTATCATCACTTAATCGGAAGCCATTCACAATGACACCAAACAATCTATTAGAGTGTGCAGGGTATTCACTTTTAATGCTTGACTCTTGACGACAAGGGACCTGCTATTGTACGGCAACCGGACAGTAGTCAAAGCTTTTGGTTGCAAGCATGCCGTTACATTAAGAGAAGAATATTGACCGGGACATACATGAGTGCAAATCAATACAATAGGAACGTGATCCTCACAAGCGGCCCAGCCAATGCTGAAAATGCAGCTGTGCGAAATAGATCCTGCCATAAATCACAACATTCAGACAGAGCTGCGTGCTCCGACTGTCACTCACTCGCCAGGCCGAACAGCACAGCAGCGAGTATGTTATCAAGAGTAGTGCGCGTGGCGTGGTTAAAATGGAGCTCACGTCTCAGATCACAGATTATGAGTATGTTACAAAATGGGTGATATTTTCACAGTTTTGGCAACTGCTTTGGTTATAATAGAACTACAGGCACTGAGAATATTGCTAAGACATGGGATGAAAGCAACAATGAAGTTAAATGAAGCAATAAATGAGCAGAAAATTGATTAGAGAGCTAAAAAGGGAAAGTGTGAGGGCCCAAAATCCCTTTCTTAATATCTCACTGAACATGAAAACTGGAACTGTTGGTAAATACTCACATGCTTCCATGCCCTTAAAATTCCTACATACGTCTCGAATTTATACAGCAACTTATATGCACTGGTACTTACATAGCTCCTTTCTACTCCCAACAGTCCACAGGCTGAGCACACAAAGCACTTTTTAGTAGAACCCATATTCATCCACTCATTCCTAGAGGACTTTTTTTTCTATATCCCGTAGACATGATGGATATATCTGGAGCAATCTTGGGTTCAACATTTTGCCCAAGGTTACTTCAACATGTGAACTGCAGCCTGGGATCAAACCATCAACCTTAGCAGACGACCCACTCTACCTTTGTGTGTTTGCTGATGGATGCTTACACCTTTCATATCAATTAGAGTTTCGCAGGCAGGATTAAAACTGTCAATCCAAACTTCCTACTGTCCTGGAAAATGTTAGCTAACCTTACAGCAAGGTTCCTTCAGGCTACCATAGGGATTTGTTTAGTACCACTAAGATCACCTTAGTGTGACTTTTTACCCATGTTAAAGTGGCCAGAGAGAAAATCAATCAATTTTTTATGGTTACTTACTGTTAATAATTAGAGCTAACACGGACAGCGTAGCTTCACCTGTTCACAAGCAGTCAGAATAAAGCCGGTCATCATCCAGTACAATAGGTACACTCTCCCAGTGTGTGTGTTCAAACATAAACCTATTTATTCTCTCCAGCCCATGTGACGCTGTGTATTTACACTGAGCCACTCAAGCGTTGCCTTCCGTCTGTTGGGAATAATTAGTGCACAGGTTGGTGACCTCTCCGGCATTGCTATTCTGCATCAAACAGCCTGTACATGTGCATTACTTATAGCTTGGTTTCTCTTCATACTGTGTACAGACAAATGAATGAAAAATGTGCACATGCGTTAGCAACCAGCAGATGTAAAATGTGCCTTTGGTCAAGAGTTATTTAGTGTGGTATCCCAAAAAGTTTATTGTGTTCATCTGGACGTCCAGATGAACAGAGCATGCAGCAAGACATTTAGCATGGTAAGCAGAAAGGCCTGTGTGTCTGGATGAACTTTTCTTTTCTTTTAAATGAGCACTTTTCCATTAGTTAACTGGTCAAACGGTTTAAACCATCAAAGCCGCATGCCTCCCTTTAATGCACAGACATACACACACTCATCATCCCTGACAAGGCAGGAGTCAACAGAGCAGAGAGACAAGGAGCAAGAGGAGTAAGAGCTGGAGATAAATGTACACTAAATTATTGAGGAGAAGCAACATGGCAGCACAACTTTAATCACCCTAAACCCGGATCCCATTTGGTGCCTGTCAAGGCTAAAGGACTTAAGCAGAACACGCTGTCAGGATATTGGACAGAGGGAAGCAGCAAAAAACACTGTTGCGGTACTGATGCAGCAAAATTTGTTTTCCATTTCTAAGAACCGATAGAACAGAGGACGTTGAGTGCTTTGGGAGGGCATGAAACATTCAAACCTGGAACATAAGGGGTCTTTGATTAACAGCACTTCAATACAGCGCACAGCTGCAAACACATGCCCTCTTTGTTCCAGTAATAGTGTAAAGTTGATGTGCACAGAACTGACATGAAAGCCACATCTTGGAAGTTCCCTTACGACCTTACCACGGGCTAAACTTTCAAGCCTTTTTTTTTTTTAACTATATCACACAGTTATATCGACTGGCAGTTTTAAGACTTAATTTCAACAGATTTTCTCTTCTCTCTCCCCAGTCCTTGTTCTACTTGTGTGAAAAGTAAAATGAGGTCCACCGGGATGAGATACTAATCCCTCTTTATTTTCTGTGATACCAAACCACTTTAACAATCCTTCATACCCCATATGCTACTGCAAGCTCTCCAGCTAGCCACTGAGAAGGAAACAAACTATACATTAGTAATTTGTAGACCTTATATATATACCTGATTATGTGAAATGTGAAGGAAGACGTACACAGATGTTTAAGTCACCAACATACTGTATAAAATATGCATTGACCCTCTACACTCAGTGAGGGCAGCAGCAGTTTAACATCTTTCATGAGGGGTAGTCTTTGCTGTAGCAGACGATTCCATAACCGAACACACACACAAGCACGTATACTTGCAATTTAGAACCTAAATCAGACGCAAATAAAAGCAAAGGAAATAAAGTTTTAGCAAAACAGATAAAAGATTTAACAACTGAATAAATGGTCTATGACCTGAAAACAAGCTTTAACTTTCCCTCCATCTCTAAAGATAGTGCAGCTATGCAGAGAAAAGTAGCCAGAGGGTTATTTGTTAAAGTCGAACTGTACCATGAAAGCAATAATAATAACAACTTATATCATTGGAATCCTCCAGGAGAGTCTCCCATGCATTGAAATACAGGGAAATTTTAATAACGTTTAATCACGAGTTTAATCAAAATAAGACCTTCCCTCACATACATATATGATGAAGTGCTGTAGAGATATTGAGCTACAACTGAACACTTCCTTTGGTGCATATTATACCCATTAAATTTACGCTTGTATTTCTAAGTAAAAGCAATCTGTGTCTTTAAGATCACGTCTCAGCGAGATTTTCAAGTGACTGTGGGCAAACGTTGAAGGGCAGCACGGTCACTCATTGAATCAGAATCTGCGTGGATGCTTGCGTGCGCTGTTTCTGCGTCCACCGATGTCTGCTCGCACGTACAAATGTTTGCCCTTTTGTGCGCGTCATACAATATTTGAATGCGCATCCATTAACATCTGTACAACTCATCTATCCTTGTGCGTGTGCATACGGGCAAAGGCACAAATGTGTGTTACCTCAGCCACCTCCAGACAGCTATTCTGAAATAATAATTCTGGGTAGGAGCGCACGCGCTTCTGTGTGTGTGCCTGTGTGCCTCCATTTGGACGTGTGAGGCCTATGATGTCCTGCGTTTGTCGATGAGATAATCTGGCAGAGCATGGACTGACAATTTGATCTATTGATCTGCGTCTTGCTGGCTCACAGGGAGTATCTGAGTTATAGCGCTGCCATTTCTCCTGGCCACCATTAGTAAAGAGCGATCTCTCTGGGGAGGTGATGCTGCCACAGTGTTAAACACATTTGCTGCAGACCACCCAGAAATTGAAATACATACACATACAGATGACTCTGGCTCCAGTGTTATAACATTCCAAAATTGTCCATGTTTTCTGTCAGCCAGTCACAAAATTTACTATCAGCACTGGTTTGCACACTGTTAGGACTCTCAGCTTCTATATACTGTTGCCTTAACTCACAAAAACAATGTCTGATTAAAATCATGTTCAGAATTACACGTTCTTCCTGACACAGCATAGGAAATATCTGACCAAACATGAGCAAGAGATTTTCACATTTGTTGACAGTTGGACACATTTTAGATTGTACTTGAATACTACTGACAGTGGACACCCTAAACTATAGCCAACTGATTCTGATGTTGGTGTTCCCTGTCCAACTGTACAAGAACATACTTATCAAACGCCTGCAATCTCATATATATCGACTACTTAATTATTATGCATTAAACACTTTTTTAATTTAAAGACTTTAATGGGTTGCCTGCGTTTGAATCCGCCCCAAAGCCATTCACTGTGTGCCCTGCCCCGGTCCTTCTCCCAGCTTTCCTGTCTTAGCACTGTTCTATCACAATAAAAGCTGAACAGCTTCCAAAATAAGGATAGCAGCCATTGACTGCATGCTTGGTTAGCATCGGTTTTGTCTTTGGTATGCCAAAGTTAGTGAAGTTACTGAACCCTACGTTGCTCCTGATGCATTCATCAGAGTGTGAATGTTAGATGGAGAGCACTTAGATATATAAAAAAGTGCTTGTGTGAATGTGTGTGTGTGTGTGGACGGGTGAATAAGACATGCTGTTGAAAGTGCTTTGAGTATTCAAGTAGAGCAGAAAAGCACTATTCAAGACTCAGTTTGTATGATGGAGATCGGCTGGCACATGCTGTTTGATTAAGGCAAAAACTAGCATTACTCTCAGTACTGAGATTACTATTATTTACCACAATCCTCTTTTTACTTTTACCCTTCATGTTGATCCACTGCATCGCATTAAAAAGGGGTGTAGAGGAAGAAGCAAGAGCACCATTGAAGAATAGTTTGAAGCTAAATGCTTGTTTTATATTTTTGATCTTTTCTTTTTAATGAATGCTGGAAGCCAAGATTGCAACAATGTTTTTTGTTTGTCCGGTGAAAAGCTAATCTTCTCATCTCTTTGTCTTATGTTCATGGCCTTGTGGTTAACCTCCTGGTAAACACAGAAAAGAGTCTCTGCAGTATTCGTTGAAAGTAGCGGCATCAGAAAGTGTTGGGCCCTCTTGGGCCAAGAAATAGAGGGCATAGGAAACACAAAAGCTTTTCTTTTTTTTGCTACTCCACCTTCATCAGAAACACTGTCTCATCACTAAAACCACAAAAAAAACTGCTTTATTAATTCAGCATTTTGCAATCCTGCTTATTTTTGAAAATACACAGCTAATCCAAAGGATAGCTAATGTGGGGTGACTGCTTGCACAGCAAATCCCGTTGTTTTTTTAAATGCTCATGACTTCTTTTTGCTGTTGAGATACTGTGCAGGAAAACAATTGAGTGTGTGTGTCTGTGTGTGCACTTGGGCATATCTGTCTCACTGCATTACCACACACAGATCAATGAGGATTCTATTCTTGGCCATTAGATCTTGAAAAAGGGATAGCCTGCCTCTCTCACTCTTTCCCATCTATTCCCTCTCTCTCTCTGCTCTTCCAGGTTTATTGGCCTGTTCTTTCCACGGGCTCACCAGCCAAGCTCTTTCTCTATTTCCCCTCTTTCCCTCCTCCAGACAACACCAAAGGGACATCATCTTCCCTGATGGACGCTGAAGCCAGAGGCAGAGTGAGTGGTGAGCATCCAATACGAGGCCGTTTTGGGGGACTGCAGAAATGATTGGCTTTATGTCTACAGGGATGAGACATATCCTCAGAGCACACCAACGCTGACATGTATCCACTACTCAATCGCACATGTGTACACATCAGTGCACGCCTCCTGTTTGTGCTGTAATTTTCAGTGCTTTGCCACGCTGCCAGGCTGAGGCCCTTGATCTGCCACTTCCTGTAATCCTTCATGGAAGAGGGGTGCAGCCAAATGTCCTGGCAGGCCAACCAGGCAAACAAACACACATATACACACACACACACATAGACATTGATATCCATGAGAAGCCTCTCATGCCCCGCCAGGGCGAAGATGTGACCATGTGTATCAGCACAGGGAATCCCTAGGTGCCTTTCCAAAACCTGCAACTGGCCAAAACTTCAACGAAATCACAACCTGCCACAAGACCCACATCCAGCAGCTCAGCACTGCACAATTTATGAATCACGAAAGCTCGAACTACACCGCCTGCATCTGCGCCACAGTGGTGTCGCTGTCATCAGATAAAAGACAGGGCTGACTAAACAGTAAAATAACAGGGGAGGAGAACCGGCACCAAGGAGCAGATAGGTGACTCCCAATTCACCTTCCACTGACTCTGATAAGACTCTATCTGATCCACATCACTCAAACACAAAAGAGATCCCCCTGTTCATTCAGTTTCAAAGTGACCAATTACAGCTAGCAGGAAACATCTGACAAGATCGTTCACCTAAAGTCGCTATAGTCTCAGTATAGGGTGACTGGCAATAAACTTCTTGCCTAAAGCGTAGTTGTGGGCAATCCCTCGTTTGGAAGTAATGGGTGATGTACCAGAAAGCAAACCATAAGCCCTATTGAGCTTATCCACCTTAACATAGTACATCGACCAAAGCAGGGATTTCATCTTGTATCTACTAATGCAAGTGATCGAACCTGCTCTAGTCTAGTCAAGCTTTAGGAACATTCAGATATCGCTTTAAAATGTGGTGTGCCCACCATCTCACTCAGTCTGCCTTAAAACATTTAAAAGGTACACAAGCTGCCCATCTTTAAAAAAACAAACAAAAAAACTTCTGGCAAACATGGTTCAGTTGACTGTCATTCTCATCATCATCCTTCCTTTTTTTCCAGTGCAAGGTGAACAAGACTGAGTCACAACCATATCTGCCAGCAGGTGGGAATGAGGGACAGCCAGGCGAACTGCTCTTCATCACACCGTAATGAGCTGGCAAAGGTTGTCGGACAGGCAGGAGAACACACGGAGGACCTGTAAAAGCGGCCTCACACAGGCAAGTTCGCGGGCGTTCTCTAAAGTTATATGACTCCCCGTGGTGCCATTTCATCGCAAGCTGTTGTCCCTGTTTGTGTTAACGTCCTCATATTGCAAGAAAGCCGATGCAAGCTAACACTTGTGACGAACGGCAACACATATTTCAATATGTGGCGTTTGTGCGGGCTTTGCTTTGATTTAGTGTTCGGCACAAGGGTGCAACAATGTAGCAAGGTCAAGGTCTAAAAAACTGCTAAACTGTGAAATTCAGTGAATGTAAATGTAGTCTATATTTTATGCATTTTCTTGCCTTGGGATGAAATCTGGATGTTGGACTTTAAGTTAAAGAGAAATCAAACACTGAGGCTCGCAAACCCAAGAAACCCACCTTTCCAAAATCTCTCTAAGACACTGAAAACCAGCCAACATACAGCAGCGTCTGACAACAGCAGCTGAGGCGACTGTTCACTTACCTGCTGCTGCTTCACAGGGACGCAGCTACCCAAAGGAGCTGCCACGGGCCACAGCAGCTCATAGAGGCTCAGCGACAACTAAAAGGATACAATCTGAGAGCTCCACTCTGGGTGCCAACGGCCAATATCTTCTGCACAGGGTCAAAAGCCATGGACGACGGCTGATAGGGGAAGCCATGACGGACAGTCTGGTACGATATGTAGAAAAATGAAGAAGAAAAAAAGAAGAAAAAAAAAAGCAAACGTGTTAGAGAATATCAATTTGCATTTCACAGCAGGGGTGTTGTTTTGTCAGTGGATGCCACACACCTGACTTTGATAAACAAATGGCCCAGATGGATGTGAAGAGTGTTATGACAGAAATATAAAGCCTGAAATTGTGCAGACAAGAGTAAAATTTAAAAAAAAAAGATGGAACAAATGCTCTTTCTGTGCATGGATATCCTTTTCTTTATGATAGGTATGATATTTGAACTCGCTTTTATAATCACTGGCCTAATTTGAGATTTCTTCTCTCTCTCTTTCCCTCTTTTTATGTTGTTTTCCTTCTCTCGCTGCCTCCCACGTAAGAGTCGTGATAACACTTAAAGTCTGGAAATAAAATACATGGAGAAAAAAAAACATGGATAAGGAGGCATTAGGTTATGATCAGCTTTTGTCTCTTCTTTACGGTGTGCAGCGCATCATAAGGCGCTCCTGGTTCACTCTGTGCATTTCTGTGACGGTAGTTTTATGGCATCAGTCAGCCGGCGGTGGGCTGTTGGATTTGTTTGCTTAGTGACAGAAGGCTAAAGTACATTACATAAGAAGCACTCGGTGCAGCAGAGACACCTGCCTTCCTTGTAGAGAGACATTACAGAGAGTTCCTGTCCAGACAGACAGCAAAGGCGCAAGACTGAGCCTGAAGTCTTGTTCAAAGGCACTTCAATCAGATGTCTTGCTGTTGACAGACATATTTAGGCTGCCGTGGCTATAAAACCTGCAGTCTTTGAGTTGGCCTGTCTAGCCACAAAACCCCAATGTCCCCAAAGCCCTCAGGTGTGTTGACATGATTCTGGATTATGTTCCCATGTTTACTTCACGCACTCTCAACGTAATACTTCTTACCGATGTTAATCTGCCCTGGATTTGCACCTCTGTTATGTGACTGCTAAAATACACCAGGACAAGTCTTGTATGTAACACACACAAATAGACTTCACCATGCAAATATGCACGGTGAAGTCTTTTTTTCCAGCAACCAAAAATAAGGAAGGCTATTACACACAGATGATCTCACATATCTATAAAACGTTAGGTGCAATAAGCAAAAAAGCATCACAAGCACACAATTTAAATATGTTGGGAAATCAATGACAAGCACACAGTGGGGTCTATTAAAAGGGCAATTAGAAAAACGGCTGAGGAAACTCTGAATTGACTTAACAGTAGCATGCATGTCATGTAAACTGGATGGATATTATCCCAATTATCCCATCTACTACTGTGGTCAATACAGACAGAAGAGGGCAAGCCTTTTTTATTCTCCCAAGCAGGCCTGCACTCACTTCAGGCACCATCAGTCCCCAATGATCTGGGGATAAAGTGGCCTGTGTTTAGGTGTGGATGAGGGAGACCGAACGGGGGGGGGGGGGGGGGGGGGGGGGGGGGGGAAAGGGGGGGGGGGGGGGGGGGGGGGGGGGGGGGGGGGGGGGGGGGGGGGTGCAGGGATGTGTGAAAGAGAAAAGAGGAGGGAGAAGAAGGGAATGGAGAGACACTGCTTGGAAAAGACAACGCCACTGCCACACGCTCGCTTACACACGTACATCAATCACAAACCAGTGTTTTACTAATCCAAACCAACAGATTATGCAAGAGGGGATCAGTTCAGCCCAACCCCTCGATATGACAGTTCATGCCATGCGCACATGCAGAAAACTCCGGGATTTTCACAGAGTACACTGCTGCATATTAACATACCCCCGGTTGCTCGATGATTAAAAAAAAAAAAAAAAAATTCCATGAG
>VURO01006298.1:23828-34615 GCA_015108175.1 Pelvicachromis taeniatus
AAGCTCCAAGTAAATTACTTATCAAAAAGACAAACAATCAAATAGAAACTTGCAGCTGGTCGGTGCAGCGCACTCGCCAAACAACATGCGCATCGTAGGTGCCTATGTTGCTCTGTTTATGCGCATAGGATGTGATCCTTCTGAAATGGACAGGCTACCTGCCAAATGTTCATTAAATCTTTAATGAGCACGTGCTTGTTGTAGTTTAGAAGAAGACTGCAGTGTAAAATGCTTTGCGGCTAATAAATAATTCCG
Source organism: Pelvicachromis taeniatus (assembly GCA_015108175.1). Taxonomy (NCBI): domain Eukaryota; kingdom Metazoa; phylum Chordata; class Actinopteri; order Cichliformes; family Cichlidae; genus Pelvicachromis; species Pelvicachromis taeniatus. The sequence continues at coordinate 24,084 of VURO01006298.1, forward strand.
CGGAGCTTCACTTGCACCATCCGTGTTCTGAGATGGGATAAGTGCAAAACAAACTGCCTGCAATAAATGTCATTCGTGCTAAAAGCCAAGACGCAAACAGCTGTATGATTTTTTAAAAAAAAGGACAAATCTCCAGTCTCGCCCACCTTGCAGAGCTGGAAATGCTCGGACTGGAGGGTCTCCTGGATGAGATGGTTCTCTTGTGGCCCCACTTGGACAGACGGCGTGGAGGAGGACACCTCTTTTAAACCGTCCAGCACCTTCCTGATGTTGAACTTCTTCATTTTCAGACTGCAGAACACAGAATTGAAACCACCCGCAATAAAAATGATTTTTTTTTAAGATAACGGGAATGGCCACTTTATTTCTCTCACACACACGCGTGCGCTCTGTTCCCCCCTGTGGCTCTCACATTTTAGTGCTTATTATTTATCGCAGTCTCCATGCTGGAAAGCTCAACGCGCGCACCGCACAGGTCAGGTCGCCGCTTGAGGTGTATCTGGAGAGGGGGTGTTGGTGCGTCGGTGAAATTTGCTCCTTGGAGTCCGTGCTGTTCCCCACTGCGTCTCCGTTCTTCCTCTCGGCTTCCCTCCCCTCCCCTCTCGACTGTGTGCGCCGCTCAGCCAAGGCGGAAACGCAGCGCGGCGGCGGCGGTGGTGGTGCTGCTGCTGCTGCTGACGCTCTTGCGCATGTCTGACAGAACAGAGGCTTCAACACAAATCCCGCCACCTTGCCAACCCTCTCTCTCTCTTTCTCTCTCTCCTCTTGTTTCAGCGGCCCCAGCGACAACGCCTCCTCCCTCCCCTCCCTGTCACGCACGCATAGTAGGTTTTGCTCCACTGCACCTGGTGATGCTGGTGAGCCTAGGATGCAGCAGCGTTGAGAGAGTCTGTGTGGAGACAGACGAGCAAACAAACCGGGGCTCAGTGCCATTATTTCCTATACACCCTTGCCTTAACCTCTCCGCCTCTTTTTTTATGTGCTTGCGTGGAACGTTCGCCATATTAAGGATCACGCACAATAGATGATGGATGTGGAAATCAATTGTGTTTTTTTAAACGAGAGAAATGGTTGTGCCATGCTCGGCAATAAAAGACAGTCACAACAATAATAGAGCTGCATTTTGAAAACAGTTTTTTGGGGAGGATGGAGAAAAAAATGTTAACATGACGGATAAAGCATCTACTTTCAGTCTATATTTTATTTTTTAAGATTTCTTTATCCTTTTTAAAGACGTTATTGCGCTCCCTGTGTTGTTTGATTTCTTTATTTATTATATTATTTATTTATTTTGGCGAATGCTGCAAGGAGGGTTTGCAGAGAGGGGGCACGTTAAGTAGCCCAACAGCTGAGCAAGCAATGCGTCTATCAGTATCCATAGCAATGATTGTGTCCATCCTAGTGGAAGTTGACGCGCTCAACCAAGCTCCAGGGCTACAATGCAAGAGCAAGTCTTCATAGTCCAAAGATGATGAAAAAGAAGGAGTTTGAAAATGTCTGCAACCACATGACATGCATGTCTCTCAAGACATTAAGTCTAATCTTTATCATTGTTTAAGCTGAGATGTTGAACAATTTTTTTTATCTTACTTTTGCTTCTTTTCAAGGAATTAATACCCTAATGTGTGTTTGTTGTCTCTGTAGGTTTGAGACTAACATTCACATGAGTCAGCAACAAAAGAGGGGCTCTGACTTTAACTATTCCACATACCTTTTCTGAAAGAACTTTAATATTTGCCATCTAGTGGATATATTGAGGGATAGCATCCCAGACAGGTCGAAAGCTTTGAGCTATGGACGGTGTATGTACCACCACCAATGTATGGAGATACTCCAAATATTTAAGATATGCACAGTCCGTGACATATGATTGTGAATACCTTGTATGTATCAGACTTATAGTCTGGTGAGTGGTGAAGAGCTGGACTACGACCCTTCAAATCTACCAGTATGGGGTATCTGTGATTTTAGATGTGCGCAAACAGTATTTAGATAGTTAATCCAATTCAGTTTTATTTATATAGCACCAAATCACAACAGAAATCACCTCAAAGTGCTTTATGACAAAGACCCTACGGTAATACAGAGAAAACCCCACCAATCAAGTGGCCCCCTTTGAGCAAGCAGTTGGTGACAGTAGAAAGAGAAAACTCCCTTTTAACAGGAAGAGACTTCTAGCAGAACCAAGCTAAGGGAGGGGCAGCCATCTGCTGCTGTGGTTAGGGGTGGAGGGAGGAAAACAGGGGGGGACATACTGTTTTTATACACTTCTGTAAACCTTTTTCACCTCACACCTAGCCAAGGCACTAAGCTTGATTCATGGGCTCACAGTTGCCCTTAAAGTGTAATAACATATAAAATATGTCTCCACATAAACACAGTCACTTCAGAGAGCCCAGTGATCATACCTACTCGGTACCTTGTGCAGTCTGTAGTCTACCAGGAGCAGCTGCTATTGAGATCTAGCACTCACACAACTTTAGCAGCAATTACGATTCTCCTGAGCACTGAAGTGAGTTGAGCGCAGGACCCCGGTTGTACAGCTGTGTACGTAAGGTCACAGATGAAGCACCAGCCTTGATAAGCTCATGCTTGAGTGACACGAATGTTGCCACCTGTTTGGGTTGTTTGCTAACACTCTCATCTTAGACAGGTGCCCTCGAGCAGCATGGGTGCAGCAGTGGAAGTAATAGCTGTGTGTCTGCGCTCGCTACCACCTGATGCCATTTCTGTCTTAAAGCGGAGAAAGTGATGGGGGGGTTTGCATTTCTGCCACTGCTGCAGCAGCATATTGTAATCAAAGCTGATATAATGAGCTGGTCCATATGTGCTTTTATGTATGCAGTCCTTTGAGTGAGCTTGGTTTGATGTAAAGGATGCATCGAGGAAACGAAGGCGCTGTTGAACATAAATGAATCAAAAACATCGGAAGAGGACCAAAGGGAGAGGGAGCAAATTATGAAATCAGCAATCATACCAAGTTGGCTGGAGAACAATTGTTGCCACGCTGATTTGCATAATGAACTGAAATTGACCGTGCACACCTTCCAACCCCAACCGATATCTCCTGATCCAGAATACATTATGCAGCCAAACAAAGAGGTCCTTATTAAGTGATGCTTGCATGCGTGTGCGTGTGTGTTGTGGGACTCACATGGTGACACTGACATCAGTGATTTAATTTGGCACCATTGTGTTGTAGTCTGGCCATTCATCTGGCTGCTCCATGTGTATTTGTGTGCTTGTTGTATTTAAAGTGCTTTGTGCTCTTTGTTTAGGCTACCAAGGCAGCACAGTGACAATGACTTTTTAGGAGTCAAAATGTAAATAAAGCAGGACTCACGGGATTTATAATCCCGTGTAAAGTCTAAGATATACAGTTATAGTTGCTAGTATGGTTTCGTTGATGATTTCTTTTGATTTCCACGAAGTCTGAAACAGGTTTGCCTGCTCTATCCAATCTTTTGGGCCATTAAGGACCTTAAGAACTTCCTGTGAAAGTGGAGGTGAATAGAGTACACATTCCTTAATCTGCAGGAAAAGAATGTTTCAAAGTTTATTTAATAAACTTAATTAATTAATGCATAATTATTGGTGCATAATTAATTAAATTAATGAAAATTCACATTGAGTTCTTATTCTCTTCCACCAAAATTGCACAAGTAATTATTTTCTTTTCGGCCAGTCTTAAAATCAACAATAGTTATAAAAAAAAAAAAAGCAAGATCTCTTAGTTTTAGTGTGGTCACCTGACACTTAAAATGATGAATTTATTCTTAGTCTATCACACTGAACTATATCTTATAACGTGACAAAATTCAAAATTCAAAAACTGTATCATGAAGAAACATAGAGGCATGATTGCAAAAAACAAACACACACACACACACACACACACACACACACACACACACACACACACACACACACACACACACACACACACACACACACACACACACACACAAGCAGTATTTGAAGTGGATGCCAAGAAAGGTACACTATTCTGAAGTGTTTCCCTGGGAGTAATGATAGTATACAAAAAACAAAAACAAAAAAAAAACTGCAAAGCTTGGACTGCAATAACCCAAGTTGTGAATGTTGTGTCCCTTGAGACAAAGACTGCAGCTAAAAAAGTAAAAAAGAAAAAAGAAAAAGGTTTGACCTTAAAGGTAATGTGAAAATAAAGAAGAGCAGACCAGAGGGGGTGGACAAAGACCACTGGCTCTGTCAGCTCAAGAAAAGAAACTCACCCCAGTTTCTGGACAAACATGCATTAATGGGGAACGTGATGACATACAACACAGGAATACTTTTTATGGCCATTTTATGTATTTGGCCACATACACACTGATTAAGTCTAAATTTGTATCTATGCACTGTTCATGAATGCTACCCAGTAACAGTACTGCACACAGGCCAATTACATCAGAGCACAGCCTCTTGCTTCAGTAGTCCCTCAATTATCTGCATAAAACCATCTAATGCTGCTGACCCAGCTATATATATGCAAACTGAGTTGCTATACACACACAGACTCTGAGCCTACTCACTGCTCATTCAGACCAGAGATGATCACCAGTGATATCTATTTTAAGCAGTTCTGAAGAAACAAATCGTAGACTCAAAATACATATTTTATACCTCTAATTTACACATAACCGGTGGTAAAACATGTTGCTGGACAGCAGATTACAAAGAAAATCGAAAATATGCACCTCAGCATGCACATTTGCATATATTACACAGATGTTTTGCAAGATTATAAATATGCATCTTTATCCTAAATACAAAAATCTACCTGCATAATGCTATTGTGATTCTGTAAAAAAAATCCCAAAAAAACAGATCATTCTCCGATTATGTAAGATCTAAAATCTACTAGTTTATAGTAGACTACTTTATCCTCAGACAATACACACATGCCTTAAAAGAAAGTCTCTTTACACATAAAATACCTCAAATGTATTTCAGCCCCTTAAAATCTTACTGACCTAACAGGGATGCACCTTGTCACATGAGCAAGGATGAGCCGTCCGTAGCACCACGATATGCCGTTTCAGAGCTCAGCATTACAGTAAGCCCTATATGACCCTTATACCAACAAAGTCCCTGTGCTGTCTGGCAAAAGTGAAAAACCCAGAGGGAGGCAGGGGACAATGTCAGGTTGCAGAGAGTTGAGGCGTCTGCCTGTCATGCAGAAGGACTGAAGGGACAGCACCTTCTGCCCTCACTGACAGCTGTAGTTAATCAAGCGAATCATAGCACACCTGAGTTTAATGCTTATGACCCAAGCCCTCCCTGCAGCATTCAACCACTGTTTCCTTATACAAGCACAAATGACAGGACATACAATATCATTACACAAAGCCTTTATGTAACTCACACACACACATAATGCTGGGAGTTTGTGACTGAAAGGAACCAGCAGATGAAGCTCACAACAGTTCTTGGCAATGAGAATGCCAAACTCACCACTCAGTAGTGAGGGAACCTAAGAGGGAAGCTATCTAGCTAACAAAGCCACGCATGATACACACATACACAGTAGTCCCAGAAGGACTGACTTTAATGAGCAAATGCCCTCGAGAAAACATTTGATTGTTTCCGCCTGGCTAAATGGGAGGATGTTTCAGCGACAAATGTTCAACGCACAAACACACGTGTTGGTGCATAACATGAGCAAGGTAACAAAATGTACATGACACATCTGTAAATGCACATCTCCTCCGCGCACTTCATTCCAACCAATAACACTTATAAATATAGATGAGAGGATAAAAGAGAGGAGATGGGAGGTGGAGATATTGAAAACACCATAAAGCCTCCCCACATGTTCATAGTTCTTGTAATCAAAACCAAGAGAAGAGAAGAATGCTGCAGGCAAACACAAGAAGACGTGTTTTACAATTTTCTCTTCAAGGTCATAAGATTACGTGCCTTTAATGAGCCAGGCGTGTCTCATACTGTTGATTGTGGTTTGTGTGTGTGTGTGTGTGTGTGTACGTGTGTGCACGCAGTCATGTTTGTGCTAACAGCTCAGAGGGTAGACGTAACACGTCAGGCGGTCTCCACTCGGGGCCGCACAGCTGGTATCAACTCCTATAATCAGGCAAAGTGATAAGTTGACCGTTAACACACACACACACGCACATGCACACGCACGCACACACACACAGAGAGTATGGCATATGGATGCCTCTATAAAAGGAAAGGGTGTTGCCAGTGTTACCAGTGCAGTGACACAGGATATCTGAGAGGACAGATTCTTGAGAAAGTAGCCACAGTTGGGATTCGGCCAAAATGAAGTTCCAGTTGTCTGGAAATTGAAGAGACATAAGAGGTAAATAGCACTTCCTAGCACACAATCCTCACATCCGTGTCTCTGACTCACTGAGTCGGTGTGTGTGACCAACTACTAATGCTGGTCACAGTCCAGTGAAGTCAGTCAACAGAAGTCCAACATGATTTTACAGCTATTACATTAGACAAGGACTTGAATGTAGCCATCGCTATCATCTTCCCTTACACATACCATATGTATGAGGGGGAAAAAGGCGCCAAGACTTTGTATGTCTCCCTGTGTGCGAGGGAGAGAGACAGAGGTCTCCTGTCTTGTTATCTGAGATAGCAATAATCAATGCAAAGCACAGGCAGGTTATCAATGACACCCTTGCACAGCCGACCCCCATTGGTTCAGCTCTAATCAATTCACACTTTATCATTCACACTTTATCATGACCGTGGCTGTGTCACTGAGGTTCTGTGTCCTCTTTATCCACACATTAATAAAGAGAGCGTATGTCAGGAGGGAATTATAACCTGAAGTGTTCAAATAAATAAAAAAATCCAAAGCTCAGAACAGCTAATAAGTGCCAAAAGCGGATTTCGAAGAAAGTTACATTTCTTTTCCTTGAGGAGTACGGTTGTGTGGCGGTGAGCCGCCTTAACAGGGGGACTCCTCTCATCTTGTAGCCTCTGATGGTAAATTAAGCTGCGCAATTATCCCCCGTGATTGGCAAAGGGTATTGCACAATCCAATAAAGTGGGATGAAACTCAGACTCCTGTTTTATTGGCAACCTGACACCTCTCGGCTTTGCTGTGTAAACTGCGTGCGCCTTGCTGAATTAATGAAAACTTCTCAGACACGAGGCAATTAGGTGGCGATTCAAGCAGTCACCGTGATGCTATTTAAGGAAATTGTGTGTATCCTTTCATCAGACCGTCTATAGATTATGTGTCATCAACACATTAACCAAGGCAGCGCTTTGAAATGTCGAACATGATTAGTGCTGCGCTACACACGACCATGCGTGTATGTGGCACGCAAACAAAAAAGAACCACATCTTGGCCGAATGTTTGAAATAAACGCTTGGGAAACAGATCGGCCGCACTCTAACAATCACACTGACTTCTCTATAATAACTATATGTACAACTTTGAAACGCAACAGTGCCGAAAGGACTTTCCACATATCAGTAGTAGTTAGTATAACTGTCAGGAAATATAGTTGGGACCTAAATCGCAGAGTGCAGCTAAGATACCAGAGCAAACCTTGATGAGAAGTACGTGTGGACACGCACATGTACACCTACACACCTAATCCTTTCATTCGCTCTACTGTAACCTGTCAACACAAGCTACGGCTTTGAATGGTGACTACCGTATCTCTGCTGTCACTGTCAAATCTTTAAGTTTACACAGATGGACCACGGACAGTTTATCCAATCTGCCTCAACCTGCAGTTCCACTGCCTTGATTAAATATTGACTTGGTGTGACCTTCAGAAAGGAATAGAAAAGTATTAACTGGGAGTGGACCTTCCAGACATTGATAAGTGAGGACTATAGGGAAATAATGAGGATACAATTAGAAAGCTAATCTGTGTCATTTACAATAGAACACAATATTATCTACGATTTCCCTCCACAGGTCTCTTGTCACCTAAATCTGATGACGGCTACTGTTTTTCTCCAGTGATGATGACCTTGTGTTCACTGTTTTATTCGCCCCCTACACCTAAAGAAGAATATTGAAGGGAAGTGTTGCAGTTTTTTTCTTATTTTTAAAAAAAGAAATTCTAGCAACCAATTATTTGATTTTCACATTCCCTATTAGCAGAAAAGAGAGACATCATTGTTGGAGAGTTGGCCACAGAAGAGTGAAAAGAGAATAAAGCCAAAGCAAAGTGAGAAGAATGGGGCTGCAAACAGGTCAGCAGTTTTGTGTCTGCAAGACTGAGTGAGGTTCCATCCAGCCTCAAGCGCTGGCTACAGATTGTGAACAGTGTGTGTGTGTGTGTGTGTGTGTGTGTGGTGCAGGTTTTATCCCTGCTGTGGGGACCTAAATCTGTTTACACACTCACATTATACATGTAAAAGAGCTGTTAATGTAACCCATCCAATTTTTATGTTATTTAAGGTTAAAAAAGGTAGAAGTTATTGATAATCTTGGAGTAACTAAAGAGTAAATGACTGTAATGATCTAATGATCCTCTGAAGTCAAGGATTCAAAGCTGCCCTTGTGTGTGCATTAGAGAGAATTACAAGGGGGGAGTGAGACTACTGCAGTGATACATTGGCACTAATCTGTTAGCCCTAACCTTTTGCCCTTCAGTGGTATCTTTCTGTCAATGTAAGGCTTGGCCCTATGCTGTCATCTGAAATGTGGCATAGCCATAGTAGCATAGGCTTCTCCTTGTGAAGCTTTGCTCCTCTATCTTTTACCAGCAAGGCAGGTTCTGATTGTGAAACTCTAGAGATGTTCAGTCCCACAGGAGGAGGGCAACAACAACCAAACAATGCTCCAGCAAGTTGGGTCAATAAGCTAAAAGGACCCTGTGTGCACCCCCGTGTAAGCTGGAAGTGTATATTTGTGTCTGGGTGTTCTTATTTATGTATCAGGGAAAAAAAACAAACGTGTGTGCACCATGGCAACAGTAACCAAATGAACATAAGGCACTTGATGATCTGAAGTGCACTTTGTGCGGTGTTGTGATCCTGTGCAGGGTTTGCATCTTCTCTGTGAGCCCGTGTGGGATTCCTCTGTGCTCTCTGGCTGCTTCCCACAGTCCAAAGACATGCACATTAGATTTATTGGTGATTCTAAATTGGCTGTGGATGCAGAGAAAGTTCATCAAATAAAGCACTGTATGAATGTATGGTTAAATGTTGCTTGTAGTCTTAATTGTTTTACGCAGTCTAAATGCCAGTGCATTGCATTCCACTGCATGTCCTTTGCACACATTATAAGTTCATAGACTGACAGAAAAATAAGTATAGTAGCAGGAACTACATAAGGCTGATTAGCAGCATATTAGACCTTATTTAGTGCTGTCCGGTGAATGTAAGGGCAGTTATACAAACATTTTTAAGAGGTTGCTTTAGCATGAGTGCTGCAGTCTGTGTTTGTGTACTGAGATTGAATGCTGGAAGAATAATATTTTGCCTAATCCCAACCAAGGTTGGTTCTAAACTATTATCAGACTTGTACCATCTGAGTACAGATGCTACAAATAGACATAACCCCCTGTGCTATCAGGTTAGTCTAACGCCAAGCTTGAAGATGTGGACTTGCAATTCTGTTGCCAATTGCATGTAGACAAGATGTTTTTGGTAGCCATGAAAAACATTCCTGTACAATTCTGATAGGAGGATTTGGAGGTAGTCCTCCTCCTTCATTATTCCATCCACTTTATGCAATAAATTGTATGTGCACAATAGTTTGAATTGATGATCTTGAAAATCTACACTTGTTTAGAAATGTCTTCATAAGATCTTTGCAACTTGTGTAAATCTTTAATTCTCCCCTATAATTTCTCCTGTCAAACAAATGACGTAGTAAATCATTGTAGTAAATCACGATGACTAACAATAGACCATGGCCGTGTAGAACCTTCAGTACCACTTATTATTATGACATTCATGTCCATGATGAGTCTACACAAACTTAAGGTAGGCCATATTTTGTCATTTGAAGATTGTGAAATGCTTACCCTATGAAATGGTTCATTTAATGGATTTACTGCTCTACAAGATTTTGATTTAAAAAAAACAAAACAGATCAGTAGTTTTTCCAACGTGGGCTATGCTCATTAGAAATAATGAGTTTGGTAAGGATTTTTTCTTCTAAAAAAGAGAAAGAGAGAAGGCAACCTTTTTGTCATTCATAAAACAACAGCAGCAAAGAAATTGATTAAGGTATTCTTGAATTATTACCTCTGAAATGGAAAGTGAATTAAAATACCACCACCTCCACATCACTCTGGGAATGTGTATTTAGTTAATTTCATCATCCCTCTACGTGGGTCCATTTAAGAATCAAATATTTTCTTATTACTTGTGGAAGTCACACACACAATCGCTCTCTCCCACACACACACACACACACACACACACACACACACACACACACATACACTCACATACAACCACTGGATCACAAGCACCCTGCAGTGAGAGCGAGGTCGGCTATAGATGTATGGAAACTGTCAAATAACAGCTAATTCTTTAGAAGGGAAAAAATGAATCA
>VURO01006300.1:4356-17814 GCA_015108175.1 Pelvicachromis taeniatus
CAATTCGACTGGAGTAGACTGAACTGCGGCTGATAAGTAACGTCCATCATTTCTGAAGTAATGCATGCAGTGCAGCGCTGCTGTACTTGCTGCCTTGAGGCAGCGATGCACAAAAAGCATTGCCATCTAGTGACAAAAAACAGAACTACACTACATTTGAATTGACTGGGACATTTATTTACAGGCTGCAAAGGTTGAGAATTGTTCGACTAACATGACGGCAATCAGCCCAGGATGTCTGACGGTACAGTCCAACCGCAGATGCAAAATATCAATTTTCATGGTAGAAAATTAACAAAGGGCTATCACACAGCCTTATCATGAGTTTGTTGACTGTGTCAAAAAAGTCAACACATTTTGTTACGTGACTGTATGTTACAATTGTTTTCCCTAAGAGGATGACAAGCTAAGTCAAAACAGGCAGAGTCTGGAGAGTTTCTGTTTATCTGACAGAAGCAATTAAAACTGTCTACCCAAACATAATAAATGAGCGTGCCGATACCTCGAGTGTGACATTAGCTGCATTGTTTTAGATTAATAGCATTGACAAACACTTTTCATTTAATTTACTATATCACTTCACTTCTGAATTTCACAGTGTGACTTAATAGAAGACAAAGAAATGAGGGTGGCCCCTAAGTGTGAAATTAGTACTGAGGCATCTCCTGTCTCTGCTCACATGAGAAATGACGGTATCAGCGAGCTTGATGGATGTACATTATTCTGATGATCCAGCATGTGTGTGATGAGATTAATATGGTAATCTGTGGGCAAAATGAATTCTTACTTTGTGGTCTCCTCAAAAATCAGGGATCAGATTTGTCCTTCTCATAAATGTTATTGCTAGTCAAGAGTGCAACATAACCCTCTGCGTTGGTCATTTTTCTTTAATCATGAAGAACTAATTCAGATTCTCTCATTTCAGCTGACATTTTGCAGCATTAAAAGTGAGAAAATATATGTGATGTATTTGCTCTATCTGGATAGTCAGGAATGTATATTTCAGAATGACTGATGGAGTAGAACACAGCAGCGTGAGCCTCTACAACCACATAATCTGTGTACAGTGTTATATGGAATAATTGTGGAGGTTTATACCTTGAATTTGGATGTATCTTCAAAGTGTACTTTTCTTAAATATAAGTACCCATATCCATGCCATTTCTCAGATTATTTGCTTAATCCTAGCATAGCATCCTCAGTGACTGGTTATCTTCGTTGTGCACTGAAATTAGACCAGCATGTATCATATCTGACTTGCAAAGATGTTATTCAAAGGACCGTTATTTACTCAGGTAGCGTGCTGCAGCAGCTATGAACTACTTGTCCTCTAAGGTATTACCAGGCTCTTATCACATCCTTTACTCTAGATTCATTTTTTCTCTTTGTTCCCATTTAGGTGCACTGTATCTGCAGCAGTGAGGGTGCAATTTTAAGCCTCTGCACACATCACTTCTGTCTGGCAAACCTAGCTTCACTTTTGCTCAGTATTCCCTTTATGGCATAGGTTCAGTCTTTCTTGTTATGCAAAATACTGCATGTTTTGCTTTGCTTTGGCAGAGCCACTTTCGCTGAAGACTAATGTTAACAATGTTGCTAATACATAAACATGTTAGCATGCTGGCCTTTTAACTATGCGATAGCAAATACTGCCAAATACTGAAATAAGAAGGAGACTTTAACTCATGTAAGAGCTTTGGTGGTAATTTTGTAGAAATCCGAGGCTGAATATACTTAATCATCAACTTGTGATCTGATGAAAGATGTAAAAGAAATTAAGGCTAATGCTTTTTTCATCATTCCATTTTGAGCTTAATTTCCCATGAAACATGTGCAGAAATGACCAAAATGCAGACTCATAGGCAGATGGAAGTAATGGAAAAATGAGCTGGCTGGTGAAAACACAAAATCCAAAAAACACAACAGAATCTCGCTGGACTTATAGTGTGACTCCACAAGCAGCAAAGGCAAACTGAGGCTTACGCAAAAAAAATAGGGCAGAGTGGCTACATCAGGGTAAAACGACAGCTGAAAATAGTAAAGCAATTATAAAGGAAGTAAAACTAAACAAAAGACACAAGCTAGGAAAGACTACCAAAATAAAACAGGAACTAACTGACAAAGAATCACTAACAGAGACAGAAACAAAAGTAAAATACAAGTGATGAAACTATAAATATATAAATAGTCCAAAAAAACCCCCCCAAAAAAACCTAACATACATAACGAAGAGAACATGACCAAAAAATAAACTTGGAATAAACAGAAAAACGTGGATAAGCATATATTTAACAGTCCAAAACTCTAGGGCAAAAACCCTTTACTATGACACAATCATTCTTTTTATTTATTTATTTATCTTCTAGGTTAAGATACAACTAAAGATAGGACATTTGCTGCAGTACACTCGTTGTACAGTGCATTCCTAATTCTCCCGCAGTGTTTGCTTTGGCCTTCAAGAACTACCATATGGTAATAGAATAACTTTAGGAACAATGCACATTTTTACTTTGAGCCAGAGATCAATTCATGCAAAAACATTTCATTTCAGAGCATTTATTTCCATAGTTTTGGATGCTTCCTGATCCTCTGAGTTTCTTTTCTCTCACTCCCTGGCCTTCTTCTGTTGTGTTTCTTTTTCCGAGTGTTTTTCCCCCGCCGGAAAGACAGTGCAGAAGATTACCAAACACAGATTGCATTGATTGCTGGGACTAATTGAAAGGAAAGCATCCCTGGTGCGAAGCGCATCTGCTTGCCTGTGCAGAAATTGGCATCTGTGCCCTACCTCACCTCATCAGGCAAAGGAGCCAAGAAACCTCGCTGCTGTCGACCACTTAACTCAGCGCTCAATCACACTTTGGGGGGATTCCTTTTGGATGAGGTAACAGCACACAGAGCATGTTTGGGGGGGTGGGGACAAAAAAAAAACAAAAAAAAAACGAAACACCCACCCCTCCTGTTCTTGACGAGAGAAACCACAAGGGAAATCATCCACGAAGACGGATGGAAATTCAGCAGAGCAATTGATGCACTCCTCCGTTTGGCTGGGACAAGATCTGAGGGACTATAAAACACTTGTCAAGGAGGAAGTGCAAAGAGAATGAGGCTTCTGCTGTTGCTGCCTCCAATATTTTGCACAATTGTTCACTGTGCTGAATCCTCCAGATTGGCACTGATTGAGGAGCAGTGTTTAGCATACTGGGCATTTCATTACAGGCCACTTGATTTTTCAAGACAATGGCACGTTTGATTGAACGTCAGGGCAGGAAATTGTCACAGCTTTTGAAACAACAAACAAGAAATTACAAAGTGCCACTTCCTAAATTCACGACACTGACAGTGAAAGACAGAACGGGTTTCTTTTCAGTCTGATTGACCAATTTTCCAAAGTACTGCTGAATCCTCAGCATGAGGTTGAGTATTTCCTGCTTGGCCCCTTCGATCTAAATGGCACAATTGAGTTATTTTGTAAAGAGCCAGGTATCACATAACCTTTGGTATGTGATGAGATATATGAAACTTTAATAATCTGATAATTGCCTGTGACCTGTTCAGAGTTAGTGCTTTTGTAACAAACACGAATAGCAGCACATTCCTCCTCCTTCTGCTAGGAAGACCACACAGTTGTCATTGGGACGTGTGACCTCAGGTCTTCAGCGCTTTTGGGGGCTGTAAATGGCCCGAGTCTCCTGGATCTTTCTTTGTCTGCCTCTGGAGCTCCTGGGGTTATCACGTATATTGGACTTATTATAAGTATAGTTATTATCAAGTATGTTTCCTGACAAAGACACACTCAACAAAACTGCTGATTAGTCTGTCTGTGCTTTTTCAGATTTTTCTCTTCCAGGTGCTGTTTGTCTTTCTTGTTTTTTTGCTTACAGATGCAGCAGAAGCAGTGCTCTATCCTTTTAGTATATTTTCTCTCCCTTTCTTTTTTCTTTATGTCATTTTTCCTGCTGCTCTGACATATTACACATATACTGTATGGACAGAAATAACACTAATAGAAATTATTAGATTAACAGATAAAAAAAAAACACGAACAAGAAGAGCCTACAGAGATGTTATAGAGCTTGGAATCTTGGAAAAGCGAATGTGTTTGGCACAGATGATAATTCTGATTGCAAACGCTGCCACATAAAACAGGCTAAAAAGAAAAAGGGAAACGAAAATATTTTTAACTTTGGTGCTACAGAAACACATCGGGGGGAGGGGGGATTCTCGTAGAGACTGTGGATTCTCTCCTGATGCCACTGGCAATCACAAATGGAGGACAAGCTTAGTCAAACAGTTTGAGGGAAGTTTGGTTCAGCTTTTAAGAAAAAAGGGAAAGGTTTTGAGAAGAATGAGCCAAACTGTTAGACCTCATGGAAACTTCTATTTTAGCTTTTGCCTGTTTTCCTCCCTGTCCTGTTGTTGTTGGCTGAATATTTGTGAGTTTCCAACATGAATTTATTCATCTTTGTAAGGTAAAACTTGGAAATCTTATTGAGGTTCACTAAAAAGGTAAAATCCATGATAAAACATCTGATTTAAAATGTTAGATCTTTGACTTTTTCCAACTATGTGACATGGATGTTAAGCGATTACAACAGCATTATGTTTGGTTTGTACTCTTACTTCTCAACTAACTTTGTAGCTTTATTGTGAAGCTCAATGCCATCTTAAGCGATGCACAATTGGGCATGGGATTTGTGCTATGTCATGATTTTTAATACTTAAGATAATAGCGTTGCTGCTACTCTAGCTGTTTAAACTTGTCCTCTTTCAGTGCCGCTGCTGCTTAGAACAGTCGTGCTTCGTGGCTTGTGAATTTGGGGGTTCATTTGCATGCAAATCCTATAATATGCAAAACTGCTGAATAAATGAATTACAGGCATTCGAACGTACATCACTGCATGATTTGACAGCATCCAACCTGATGCCTTAGGTGCATTACCTATATGTACTTTTTATAACTTCTGACAGATGGTTTAGGTGCTTTTATGTGACTTTAGATGCTTTGGAAGAGTGCTGGCATGTTTTTTTTTAACAGGGCATAAAGCTGACTTTGACATGCTAGCTTACACAATCCAACCATAACCCAAATGTAGCTTTGAGAATGTGAGCGTGCTGTCAGTGTGAGCAAAGGGGCAAATAAAGTATGTGCATGAAACGCTGAAGAAGGGGTGGAAGTGTTTGTCCGTTTAGTATTTATACAATCCTTTGAAACAGATTCGATTCTTACAGCCGCAACCAAAATGTAATATCTAATTACCGTACCACATCTTCCTTTAGTAGCCCGGGCGCTTATTAAAAAAATTATCCGGCCGGCCCGAAGTTTAAAAGAGACCGGCGGTTATTGGAGACCGCCGTATTCCAACAGTTCACAAATAATGCAGTTCCCAATTGTGCTCCTCCTTCGCTCCCGAGTATCTCCTTGTCTGTGGTAGCCCAGTGCGCGAGTGGTGCTCCCCAAGACTTCTCTCCGCCTGACTCTCCTCGAGAGGAATTAAACGATCAGAAAATCACAGTTAGCAGGTTTGCTAGCCGACAGTTCCAGTTCAGTGTAATAATCTCACTTCTATGGTCGCCGCATCCAGCGTGACGAGACGTGGGAGGACCGACGACAGCGCGGTGGGACTTCCGGGTCAAAGGTCGCCCAGCTACTATTGGAGACCGGCGTCTATTTGCCATGACATGTTGTCAAACCGCTGTTTATTAGAAACCGGCATTTAAAAGAGACAGGCTACTAATGGAAGATGTACGGTATATCAGAAAGAAATTTAATGACTTTGAATTTAACTCAAATTATTCAAATAATTTATAATTGAAGAAATTACTGCATTTTTTAATTGACTGCACAGAGTACATTTTTATTCAGTTTTGTATTTGAGATGTGATATGAAGATGTTTTATGTGTGTCCAATATGTTCAAAAAGCACACACACACACACAACAAGCATATGTATAGCAAAATGTATGTTTCTTTTTCAGAAGCAATATTTTATTTAAGCATCACTTGAGGTTGATACAATGGTGGCTGGCCAATCCAAATCGGACTCCCATTTGACATTATAGTGGATCAATCCCACTGATCCAATCTTATTGATAATCAATAAGTCCAATTTAAATGGCTCAAGAAACCAAACTCCCAAGATCGCAGTGCAGTAAAGAATCAATAGGCTGCAAAGAGCACTAATCCACAGAGGCCATACCCTGTAACTCAAGAGTTGCAAAGGGTCTGCTGTTAAAAATGGGTCAGTCCTGTGTATGGCAGTAGAAGAGGAGCCTACACAATATCTCAGCCTCTTTTTTTGAGCTGCCGTAAGTGTCATTACGTGAGGCATGTTTATTGTTGCCTCTTCAGTCATGGACCATTAGAGGATGAGGCAAACAGTCATAACAAAAGACAGAAGGCCAGATTTACTAACGCGTTGCACCAGTGAAAGCTGCGTTTTAGTGTAAAAAAAAAAAATGTAGAGTCGATATTGACAAAGACAGATTGTCAGAGTGTGACAGTGACAAGAACTCATATTTCTGCGGCTGAGTGTGTTGCATATGTATTTCTTTTATCAAGACGGAAATATGGGGAGGGGAATATTTAAATCGAGTGTTTGCAACGTGCAGCTTACTGCTAATTGCACCAATATTTAATGCAGAAAAAAAAAAAGATATTAAAGAGACCTGACTCTGCTTCTGTTCAGAAAACACTGCAACGTTCGTAAATTATCTGTAAAACTAAACCTCGGAGCAGTATTTCACAATTGCACTGATATCCTCGTTTGTCCCATTTAGTAAATGTTGCACATAATGTTACAGGTTCTTTTGTGCGGCATCCAATCAGAACAGACCTTGAGACTGTTTTTTACTACTGTTTATTACTTGGAGACTACCAAAGCAGTAGCAGGCCACGTTTCAGAGGGTTTACTTTTTTCTTTTCTTTTCTTTTGCTTTTCCAATCACGTGACTGTTTGATCACAGTGCTGAGTAAGTCCGTTTAGTATCAGCTAATACACTAAAATAAATTTTTTTTTTAAATGTTACAAGTCTCTCATTTTAGAAACTGATAATCTATCACCTGTGAACTGAGGCAAACCTAGTTATTTGCACTCCTTTCATGTACAGACTCAGATGTAGTTGTTCACAAAAGTCTCAGCGCCAAACTGAAGACAGCATGAAATGCACCCACCTTAAACTCCAAGTAAACTGGAGACATGAACAGTGGTAATAACACAGCAGGAACACATGAGTCAGAACCAAATTTGGGCCTTGTTACATGAGCTGGAGAAAAGAAAAAAGAAAAGGTGGTGAAGATAATTTAAGGAAAAGCACATGAACTGGAAAAAAAGGTGCAGATAAAATCGATGGATGGATAAAATAAATACATAAGAAATACATTTGAAAAGAAACTGTCCGATGCTCTCTTATTTAAAATATTTTCTTTTCCCATATTGCTTATCTGACATTAAATGGGCTTTTTAATGGTTTGATGATGTAAAAGGCAAATTACAAACTGTGATCCTTTCTGAAAACTAACCTAGTAGTGTCACGGTTCTGGGTCTGTGACCCGGCATCTTTCAGTTTTCTTGTATTTTGATATTCATTGTTTGTATTAGCTTCTAGGTTGCTTAGTTTAGGTTTTGTTTATTAGATCCCCTTTGTGTTTCACGTCTGCCCCGTTTGTCAAGTTCATGTTATCATGTCTGCGTTCTGTTTCCTGCTTTATTTTGAAAGTCTGTGTCCTATGTCCGTTTAGTCTGCTTTGCTTTCCTTGTCTCGTTTGTTCGGTTTGGTCCCAGCTGTGTTCCCACCTGTTCCCCCATTCCTCTCGTCTTCTCCTCTTTGTATTTAAGTCGTCTGTCTTCCTGTGTTCAGTGTCGCGTCGTCTGCTTTCCAACCTTCCATGTCACGTCAGGTTTCAGGACTCTGTGCAGGTCATGTTCATGTTGCTTGTTCATGTGTGAATTCTTAGTTCCTTCATGTACCTGTACCAAGTTCTGCTTATAGTCATCACAGTCTCCCTATCCTTGTCGTTCCAGTTGTCATAGTTAAGTCTCAGTTTTCCTAGTCTAGGTTTTTAGTTTAGTTTTGCCTTTGTCCTTGTTTTGTTAACCTGAGGTTTCAGCCGCAATAAAAGGCTCTCTTTTGGTTCAAAGTTCTGTTTCGTCCCCTCGCCTGTGTCTGCTCCTGGGTCCACCACACTCACTCCACACGGTCTGCCTCGGCACGCCATAACAAGTAGTTTCTAACGTACAAAAATGGCTGATCACCTGAAGAGAAACCTGTAAACACGCAGCTTCTGAAGGCATTAATGACCAATCAGAGCATCTGAACAGAGGAAACACAGAATTTGGTGATGTCAGTGGGGCAGGCAGTCATTATCTGCAAAGGATTATCATCCCTGCATTAAAAGTAACACTTTCAATTAAAGTGATGTTTGTCCAATTACTTATGAGCCTCTGAAAATTTGTATAACAACGACTGCAATCCTTAAATATTTAATGTTCTGTAACTCTTTGGCAAAATCGCTTGAATTAAGTTGAAAGTCTGCACTTCAGTGCAGCAGCTGTTGGAGGACAAGCATCTTTTAGCCAGACTGCATTTTCTTTTACTGGTTGTGTATAAACATATTGTACACATTATATTTTATTAAATCTGAATAGTATCGACACTTAGCAATAAATCGGGACTACAAATTGATATGCGCCAGTTAAATATTGTGTGATATTTTATGTTTTTACCCCTGAGCTCCCTCCAAAACCTTGGCCACCTTTCATCTGTGGTGAGTATATTTGTTATTTTTGCCACCTTTAGCTGCTGTTAGCTGTTAGCTGACATTAGTGGATCTCACGCCTAACATTAGCTATTGATGTGGTTTAGGCCGCTGACATTATCAGTGATAAATAATCATGTTTATGCACATTTCCATGTGTTAGAGCCCTGACTTCAGTTCAGGAGGTGAAGCCTAAGGAGAGGAGGGAATGGATGATATTTTATCTACATGTTCGTTGCATTGTCTCGTTCCTTCCTGCTTTCGCTTCTTTAATTCAATTCTGTTGAATTGTATTTATTTATATATTTGGCTGTAGGGCGCTTTATTGAAAGGGGACCCTTTCTCAGATGATGAAACATGGGTATAATCCTTAATATCTTTAGTCTGAAGGTGCCCACGTTAAAATCTGTCTCTACACAAACGCCTATCAGTCCTTTTCTGCTCTGCCTTTTGTTTAAAACATATGAAACCATTTTTTTCTTTTTTTTTGCCTGTCCTGTTTGGTCATCAGTCATCAGAATTATTGTCTGAAGACCAAGAAAGATGCCCACTGGATTTAGTTTACCAAGTGGATCATCACGGCCTTGCCCCTTTGGTCCATTTGATTGACCTTTGTTATTATCATTTATTTATTTTATTTTAAGTTATTACAGACGGGAAAACATTACTGGGGGATAGGAAAAGGAAAAAGAAAAACAGAGGGGAAGAGGGACAGTAAGAGAAGACACTTAAAAAAAATCACCTGCTGAGAGGAAAAAAAGAGATAACAAGCAAAAGGAGAGCAACATAATAAACACAACACCACTACAATAACCTAGATAAGTGTAAGTGACAGTAAATACTAAATATTGAATGTTATTGTGCAGCATGCAAGACCAACAGCGCACAATGGGATTTGAGGTAGCAGCCAAGAAAGATATACTTTGTGTGTGTGCACACCTGTGTGCGTGAGCACGCATGTATTCAAAAGGTTTCTCCATGTAACGATCTGCTAGAGGGTGTGGGGAGGCATTGCCCCGCCCCCCAGGGCATAAAGCAGGCATGGAGGAGATCCAGGCCGCAGACATCCAGAGGCCCCCAGAGCACTAGAGCCCAAGGAGGGCCATCAGAGGGGCAACCGTGCCACCCACCTGGGGTCACCCAGCAGCCGCGGTGCAGAAGCCACAGGGTGCTCCAGTGATGTGCCCGCGGGCTCTGCCAGCCGTGCCAGAGTGGACCGAGCTCCAGGCCCAGAGGCCAGAGGTATGAGGGCCCCCCACCACCTGGAAGGGGCCCGACCAAGCCACGGGTGCCAGGCCCTGCCAAGCAGCCACCGGGAGTGAGCAGGTACATACCTGAGCGCCCAGCCTCGGACAGCGAGAACCACCAACACACCGACGTCTGAGGGCATCAGCCACTGGCAGGGAGTGTGGTGGGGGGAGATAGGCCCCCACACCTGGGAGGGTTTGAGATGTTCCCAGAGAGGCGGGGTCTAAGACTCGACCTGACACATAGACGCAGACAAACAGGCACACACAGACACAAACGTGCATTCCCACCCTCATGCACACATTACAAATACTCGGCTCTCACCCAACATGGAGACCGAAACAAATGGACACTGTACACACAATCACACTCCCCAAACATACTCTATACCCCAGGGCCAGGTCCCCTTGCCCCAAGAGGGACAGTCTGTCCCTAGACCCAGGAAATGTTGCCCTTTCCTCTGGGGTGGAGACAAGCACACCGTCCCCGGTCCCACAGCAGCAGGGAGGCCCAGCATCCCACACCCCGACCAGACGGCCAACTCCAACCCCCCGCCCAGATGGAGAACAGGGGAGTGAAGACCCCATACCTTCACCCATTTCAGCAGAAGGCCAATCTGACTTTTAGCATGCAGTCTTCCACAACCCAGCGGCTCTAAGTATGTGAGAATCCATCAGTTTGTTGGAAGCACTAATTAATATAGATTTATGACTACAACAACATTTTTTATGTTAAATGTCATCGAAGAACAACTGATGGCACGTTTAAACAAAGAGCCTCCCATAAAAAAAGAAAAGACTTGATTTTTTTAATAAAATGATACATTTTCTCAGTTTAAACTTTTGTGAATAAAATAAAGATTCATGAGATTAATAATAATAATAAGTATTGTTATTAGTAATAATAATAATATGTTTATTTGTATAGTACTTTTCAAAACCAGTGTTAAAAAGTGCTTTCCAGAAAGAAAAAAAACATACATGTACATGTGCGTACACATACATAAATACACATACATATTTTTTCAGGCAGGTCATTCTACAACTTGGACTTGCGCTGGTTTTTATGGGAGCAGAAGTTCTAATGTGTGTTCAGAGGCCACAAAATTCTTTAAATATAATAAGTTAAATCTTAAAATCTGTTCTAAAAATTCTGTAAATTATCGCATTGTTGTTAATGCAACACAGTCTCCCAACCTTTTCAAAAGTGGATTTCTAAAATCCATTATGGTGGTGTAAAGAGGCAGGTGAGAGAAACTGTACCGCTGTCTAAGTACCTAAGGACCTAAGGGCATATAGTATATGTTTAACTGGAGGGTGTTTGTGTTTTTCAAGAGCACATTATCTGTTATCTAGGAGAAAAAAAAAGGAAGAAAGCTCTGGTACAGTTTGTGCTGGTCATTAAGTGCCAACAGAAACCTGCTTGAGGTAAATCGGGTATTGACCTCAGCTGACTGTTTTTGTGGGTGTCCCAGCAAAGAACAGTGAGTAAGTTGTGGGTGGCTCAGCAAGATTTAATGATAGCAGAGGAAAGGTGACAATTGGTGAGAAGGTGTCTCCAGCTCAGACAGCTATGGACCCCTTGAGACAGTCAGGATGAGTCAATCCTTCATTTCTACAGCCAGGAGAAAGGAGAGGATAATTGCTCTGTTCTCGTGGCTCCTTCAAATTGCTTTGAGAGATGGAGGACAGTCATAAAGTCAGGAGTAACTAACCACCTTGACTCTGACAAAAGCCTGGAGTCACACTTGGAACATGTTTTTTTTTTTTTTCTGTTTATGATATACCAGCCTCTACCTGATCACATTATGGTCAGTTAAAAGTTATGCTTTTACTTCTAGATTATGCACGAGTCCTTAAAGAAAGTGGACAGTTAAGTCCACTTTCTTTACCTGTGTCTCTTTTATTAGCATTCATAAACAGCACACTTAAGCTTTTAAATCTTCACAGTTTACATTACCACCTCTGAAAACTGGGAGCTACTAGTTTAACTCATAAATGTATTATTTTGTGGTCTAAGCTTAGGATAAGACCTATCAGTAGCAAAAAATTACAACCACACAGCAATATACTGATTTCTATCTCATTGAGAAAGACCATATAGCGCTAGAACATGTACTTTTAGCCAGATCATAGCATTGGTATATGCTAAATAGCTAGCCTACTGCTAACTTCTAACGCAGCTTACACATTTCTAAGTGTAAGCTAACATCTGAGAGAACAGAAATTGTTGTCCCGAGTTCTTATAATAATTTTACTTATTTTAGAATTGTTAAACTTAATACAGAAAAATACTTTAAAAGCAGTTTCGCCAAGCTACGTTTTATTAACCTGGTACATAATATTATCATAGGCGCCAAACACCTGCTATTACTTTTTGACCCCAGAAATGAAAGAGTTATTAAATGAGAAATAACACACACACATTCACAGATTGAGAAAAATCAAAAGCACAGTGGTGAAGAAAAAAAGGCCTTTTGCAATAAATGGAAAAGACGACATTACTGAAAAACAAACAGAGGATGTGCACTACAATACACCAGCTGTGGAGGTCTTAACAGATTTCTCCCAATCTGTGAATGTGATAGAAACAAGGAACCAACAATATAATGTCATCTGCATATCATAATGAGGAGGAATATGCAACCACATCTGTTTTCCAGTATGCTGAATGAATGGGCTAAAATAGGCGAATGCTACAAACAAATGTTTCCGTGCATGCTTTACCACTCCCGTGTGGCAGTGTTGGACGAATCATTTTCAGGAGCCACACTCGTGGAGAGGACTGAAACGATATATATGTGCCACACACAACACACGCCTAGTTTTTTTTTATTACTGCCACTAACATGCCCCTGAGCAAAGTGAGCTTGTAGTGCTTGCTCAGTGGATGACAGTCTTTGTACAGTGCCTGCAGTCGCTTTAGTGTAAAGGATGATGGTACACAGGCAGAGTTCACATGCTCAGCAAAAAGTAAAGGTCAGTAAAGGGAGTCTTGTTAGTATGTTTGTCACATTGTCGCTTTTTGTAAAGGGAGTTTGTTAAATCAGTACCGTATATCTTCCAATTGTAGCCCCGGCGTTTATTCAAAAAATTATTCTGCCGGCCCTGCGTTTAAAAGAGACCGGCGGTTGTTGAAGACCGGCTCTTATTCCCTTCTCGGAATTGAGAGGGAAAGAGGACCCAGGTGCAGTTTGTAGACTGAGGTGAAAAGACAGTGTGTTTACTTACAGTGCTCCAGAACCTATTCCAACAGTTCACAAATAATGCAGTTCTCAATTGTGCTCCTCCTTTGCTCCCGAGTGTCTCCTTGTCTGTGGTAGCCCAGTGCACGAGTGGTGCTCCCCGAAACTTCTCTCCACCTGACTCTCCTCAAGAGGAAGTAAAAGACCAGAAAATCACAGTTAGCAGGTTTGCTAGCCGACAGTTCCAGTTCAGTGTAATAATCCCACTTCG
>VURO01006301.1:8551-20941 GCA_015108175.1 Pelvicachromis taeniatus
TTATAAATTTTTTTTTTTTTTTCTGTTTTTTTTTAGGCTTTTTTAAATTTTTTTTTTTTTTTTTTTTTTTTTTTCTTTTTTTTTTAATTATCTTATGTCAAGCGGAATAAGCAGCCAGAGAGCTGCTGCTTCCTTACAAAGGCGGATGGATTATCTATATGTACAGAAAAAGGGGAAGGGAACATCACAAGTTACATCTATATAAAAATCAATCAGTGGTGACCACCATGCAAAAATGCTAATGGCAACAAAAGTTGAGTTATAAGTTCTTTTGGCATAAACTGCCAGCTGATACAAAATGATACGTTTGCACACTGTTAGTAAGTCTTGTGTTCTTTGGAAACTCCATGTACAGTAAATACAGCACTTCCTTCATCCATCCATTCACGCATTTTCTTCCAGAACAGGACGGATACACCCTGGACAGGTCAGCAGTCGCTGCAGCCAAACAAACATTCACACCTATGAGCAATTTACAATCGCCAAATTAAGCTAACCCCGTTAACTGCATGTCTTTGGACTGTGGGAGGAAGCCACACACATGGGGAAACATGCAAATTCCACACGGTGGTGGATTCAAACCCAGGACGTAGCTGTGAGGCAACAGTGCAAACTTCTTGTTAACCAAAACCATATTTCCTTTAGTGAAACAGATTAACAGTCAATTACAATTTCACTTGACACAAAAGTAACACAGGACAATCAAGATGCAGTGAACAGATGAAAGTCTGCAGGCATTTTGTTCTCGGTATTTACTGTAACAGTCATGTTTCTTACTCATCAGAGATGAAGTGGACCACATAGAGCCTGACGTAGCTGTGGTCCCAAACATACAGGTGTCTGTCCTTTGGACTGTAGGAGAGCATTGCCAGCACTTCACCAGCAGACCTCAGGTCAAAGGTCACATTGACCGGCTTTCCCTTCAGCAGGTCAAACGCAAAGGTGACTCTAGTGTCCTTGGTGTCAGTGACATACAGGACGCCGCAGGCGATAAAGGCGTTGCCGGCTTTGGTGCGAGGATAGGTGGTGTTTACGTAGGATGTGACGGAGAAGGTCTTCTGGTCCAGCTGGGCCACCATGATGCTCTCGTCAACATTGGATGCGAAGATCAGCCACAGGCCGTTCTCGTCTGCCGCCAGCTTGAAGTAGGTCTTAGAGTTGGGGAGCAGGTAGGCGAGGTTGTTGTACAAAGAGTTTTCTATAGTGAGAGTCTGAAGTCTTTTGGTGCTGAAGTCAAATCTGTGAACACACAAGCAGCAAACGCTCATTGAAGCACGAAGTTATAAAAAAAAAATCACCTTGATGTGCATCGAGTGGCCTTAAGGCTTACTTGGCAATGCTGGGGGTGCCAGCAGCGTGATAATAAAAGGAACCATTGTGAACGAGGTGGCCGCAGCCTTGATAGTACTTTATGGTGTCTATGGTGTCACTGCTGTTCTTTTGGAAGGAGGAAATGCTTTTGTACTCCTTCACCATGCGACCTGGGAAAGAACAAGCAAAGTCTTTACTGCTAAGAAATGTGGAGATCATAAAATTGGGGACAGGAGCACCTGAGCAACCCTCTGTAACCAGCCTACCCGAAAAGTGATCCGCCACCCATATTCGCTCATCGTTCAGATGAGCAGTGTCCTTCATCCATGTGCCAAATGTGGTTTTCATCTTTGTCACATTTCTGGGGTTGATCAGAGACTTAATCAGGCATTCTGTGGGGGAAAAAACAAAGAATCTCTGGTGATTTACTCACAGGTCACATGACTGCACACGAACACAGACTCCTCTGGAAACGTACCATTTCTCTTGGCAGTCTTCTCGTGTAGTTTTTCTGTCTCCTTTACAGGAGAGGTTTCATCATTTGGAATTGCGTCTGGCAGCCCTGTTAGAAACAGTTTCATCCTGTTTTAGTCATGTCATTGATGGACCAGCTTGTCAGAAGGTTTCAATTAGACACGTTATTGGGGGAGGGGGGGGTCTTTGAATTTAAAAAACAAAAAGAGAGAATTTGAACCGTCTTCCCGAGAGCTTTCATTGCATTGAAAGGTTATTTATTTTCACGAATGTCACCCGCAAAGTATGCTCGATCTCTCACCCCGATTATGAGAAGCTTGGAGGTGGGCTCTGCGGTGCCCTATTCTGGGAGGCCCCTGAGGCCCAGGTGGGCCAGGAGGACCCATAGGCCCAGGTGATCCTGGAGGCCCAGGAGGACCTGCTCAAATGGAAAGAATATCTAAATGTTATCCATTTAAACGTACATTTATTTCATGTCAGCTGCAAAATGGTTCAAGTCAATAAAGTCCTGCTTGCCCTCAATAATGGCATCATTGGATGGTTGGAGCTCCTCCCCGGGTGGGCCAGGCTCTCCTTGCTCCCCGCTTTCTCCTGGTTCTCCTTTCTCGCCTGGTGGCCCTGCAGAGAACACAGTGCAAAATAGCTAAAACATTGTATTCATGACCTCAGTACACTTTGCCCCACTGTTAAAATGAATTGTCCCATTGAATTGCTGGCACGAATCATGCCATCCACTGTGGAGGAGAGCAGAGTGAAGTGGGAGAATACTGGAAGACAGTTTTTCCAGTTCATTCAGCTGAAGCCCAAAACCACAGAGATGAATAATATCGGCAAGGCAAGAGAGCTGTTTCAAACTCTTCGCTCATTCATGAAGTAGAAATAGAATTGGCTGTGAATAGATTCTGCTCTCATTGTGATGCATGGACAGAAAGGTGTGTGTGCGTGCATGTGTGCGTGCATGTGTGCGTGTGTGTGTTTGTGTGTGCATGCGCTGCAAGGATTTTAAGTGGCTGTTTCTTCTTTTTGCTATTTTAATACTTTTCTCTGCAGGTTATTCTCAACCTTTTGACTTTTACATTGCACCAGTAGTTCTATACTTAAATGACCAAGGTTGCCTGAGGACGTAATAAAGGGGGAAGCTGAATGAAAACACTAAGTCCTTACCTTTTCTTCCTCTTTTCCCCTCGGCCCCAGGAAGTCCATTCAGTCCTGGGATGCCATCGGTCCCATTGTGTCCAGGCAGTCCATCTGCACCAGGCAAACCTAGTGTAACACAAAAAAAAAAAAACAACTTTACAGTGGGCTGAAAGAAAGAATAAACATCTTAAAAGACTTATCAAGAATATGGGTCACTAAACCACAAAGGAGACATACCCTACAGCAGGGCTAGGTTATACATTTGGATTAGGAATTGTGGGTTGACTTACCCGGCGGACCTGGAGGGCCTGTACGCGAAAGTTTAGAGATGTTAGAGAATTGTTTAAAAAGTAATATTCTGGACATGATCACGTGATTCATATTAGTAAAACATACCAGCTATGCAAACTCCCCTGGTGCTGTTGCAAATATCAATCAGCACTTTGATCTGAAGTAAAAGATGAAACAGAAAAAAATATTAATGCAATAAATTTAGCAGCACTTTACCTAAAGTTACAATGCACCTTTTAACGTTTCAGTTAAGGTTTGTCTGCGTAGACTTAAAAAAAAAAAAAAACCCTTCGTGTTAAGAGACACCAGCAGCCAATAAGGAAACTGCAGTTGGCATCTCGTTAATTGGGTGGTGTTCACACTCAGTAGGTGTGAGTCAGCATTCTGTGCACGGGCCAGAACATGAGCCTGATGAGAAATGTAACATAACACTGTTATTACAGTCTGAGTATTAATTGTTTTACATTTGACTATGAGCTAGGTTATTAAAGAGAAAAGAGCAAGAGCAGCTAAATATTGCTGGAGATGAAGGGCTTGTTGACGCTCACTAAAGTGCAGGCAGAATGCTGGCTGTGTGTTGAAACTGATTGTTTGCTGTTTGCTATCATCTCACAGTTGAATTTGTGGCTCTAACATCATCCATTATGCATTATCTGACATCCGCCAGCTACACATAAAGCCCCCCAAACCTTTACCGTTACCCTCTGAGTCATCAGAAGATAATTAATGAGTTTCCAGAGAAATCAGACCGATCTATGTTACTGAGAATGTCAGGAATGTTTCCTTTTTTTTTTAAGTTACATTAAAATTCATTGGTTCAAATTCAGTCATTCACATACATTGGCTGAAATTCATTTGTATAGTGCTTTTAAGTCAGTATCTATAAAGTCACCACAGAAGAATATTTAAGATATATACATAATTATAGATGAGTATTATTATTGTTGTTGTTGTTGTTGTTGTTACATGATATGTAATAATATTTACTTTGTGGCAGTGACTACAGTAAATCATATTCGATCTCAGTATGTTAAATAACTACAGTTTTCCTGTGAAATGTAGCTGAGTAGAAAATGGTGCAAAATTAAAATGCAAGTGTGTTAAAAAAATGTACATATTCTAATGGAGTTATATTAAGACATCTAAAATAAAATTGTGGTAATCTTATTACCACAAACAGGACCTGGAGCCTTCAGGGCTGCTGGATCGTCAGGCTCCCGGAGCATTGCCAGTTTCAGCCATTAGTCCAGTGAACCGTTAGTGACAGCATTAGTTAAGAAGGAAGCAGGCCAAGCTTTTCTAAATGTCCTGGACTGCCTTCTCTCTCTCTCTCATTCAAGGATAGAGACTCACCGGGACCATGGAGTAAGTCATCATCATCATCATGTCGTCCTGCACATGCGCTTTGTGGTAGTGCTGGCTGTGCCGCTGCTTGTGCTTCTCGTGTTTCGTCTTCTTCTCGGTTTCCTCTCCTACCTCCTGGCTGGCCTCCTGCTCACTGATTTCCTTTCCCTCCTCCTGGCGAATCTCCTGCAGCTCCTGCTGTAGCTCCTTTTCCACTTCTTCACTCCTCTTGTTCCTGGAGTATTGGTACTGATATTGTTGTTCCCCCACGCTCGCCCGCAGCCCCGCTGGTCCTCTGGGCACCTCCTGAAGGAACTCAACCACCGAGCTCTGCTCCACCTCCATCAGCCTTGCCTCTGTCTGCTCCAGCCTGACATTCTGCTGATTCTGCTGGACCAAGAGCACCAGAAGGCCTATAGAGTTCATCAGTGCCACCACACACGTCCCATACAGCACCATCCGCTGAGGGAGAGTCATACTGGGTGTGGGAATCCACATGGTCACCACTTCACCTCCTCTCTTCTGGGGGTCAACCACTGACCTCAGCATTCAAAGAGAATGACAGAACAGTTAAACAGGACAGAGGACGTGTTAGCGCTCCGACCTTATGGAACAAGACGCTCCCACCAAAAATCAAACCATCTAAAACTGAAACTAATCCCAGAGACAGGAAGACTTTAGCGGAAATTTAAGTTCCCGTTCAGCCTGTTTGAAATCTCCAAATAAAATCTAGTCAGCTTCAGTGTCTGAGCTCCACCCGGGTGGTCTGTCTGACGGCAGTCTGGTAAATCCAGTGGTTGTTCACCGAGTGGAGACGGGTTTATGTATGTGTGTGAGTGTCTTTCAGTGTGTATGTGTGTGTGTGTGTACACGCAAACCACTGATGTAGGAGTGGGCATTACACAATCTTCTGAGCTTGTCTGGGGAGAAACCCCCGCTTGTTCAGTCACCTGATTTATATTCATCTGAACCCATTCTACTGCACCGCCGTGGGCAGACTGACATCTCTCACACACACACACATACACACACATATATATGATGAACACACAAGAGGACTCAAACACATTACAAGAAAGCGCGAATACACCAGCAAAAAAACAACTGTTTACAACTGGTACAATCACATTATTACATAATTACATTATTGTTGTGGTTGTTGTTGTTGTTGGGCCTATGTGGCATTAAAGGAAAATACATTACACCATTATGTATTACCACCATTATAGCTCCACTGAGTTCCCTCACCTCCCATATCCTTGACTTTCTCCCCCCCCGGCTCTCGTCCTTGTCACATCCTCACAGTTTCCATTCGCCAGCTGCAACAATGCCCCATTTCCACAGCTTTGATTTAGAACTGAACAATTTAACATTTAACATTTAACTGGAAAAGTGACAATTCAGCAGAAAAAAAAAATTAAGGCATTTGAAGCTTTTCTCCCTGCAAAAGGTAGCTGGTACTTAAAACAAAGATGTGACTACCTTAATAGTGCTTTAATGAGTAACTTAACTGGCCTCGGTGGTGTTTTAGAGCGCTGCTCATTTCATGTTGCTGACCTACATGCTCTTGCAGCCGTGTTATGGCCCTTTTATACAAAGACAAACGCACACACACACACACACACACACACACACACGGGCTCAGCGTAGGAGGAGGTAGAGGGAGAAATCAGCCAAGCAACATGGATTCAGGCCCCGAGCTCACCCTGTAGTGTGTGGAGGGTGAGGGTCACTGATGGCCAGTGGTTGGACAGCTTGAACTGCTCCAGCAGATGTGTACATATGTGTTTGTTTTTATTTTATTTTATTTGACTCCCAGAGTCAGAGAATTTTTGCCAAGGCTGATAAATTATTTCAGACGAAATGTTTATTTTGACACGTCCACCTGTAGCCTTTCCTCCTTCCTAAGCTTGCAGCTGCTGGGAAAGCAGCTTTATCTCCTCTCCTTCCAGAGGTCCATGTTTGAATTCTGACTCCTACCCAAGGACAGACAGATGGTCAGTTTTCCTGTAGACTTCATCCACCCTCCCACGTCTTCCTGCTCGCAAATTTAAAATGTATTAGGACTGATACAGAAATGAAAGTGAGGGGTTACTGGTAGTCCAGGTAAGTCGTCCAACAGAAAAGAATAAAGCGGAGTTCAGCGTGTAATGTCAAACAGTGAGCGCTGCACTCTCTGTTGCACGTTGCTTCTAATGTGGTTGGGGAAGCAAGTTCAGCTTCACAGTGTTATCATATCTCATGGCCAACTCTCCAGCGCTGCTTTAAATGTGAATCGTGTGATAAGTTCCCCAAGGTTGCTCGGGCAGCATAAAGCTGAGCGTCTGCTAAAATCATCAGTCTCTCCTTCTCTTCTGCTAATTTGAACATGAAACTTCATCCTCTTTTACTTCTGACGTTTTAACTTTAGGACGTGATTAAAAATCCAAATCTGACTTTAGCAGACTATTTAAATATAACCTTAGAAGAACAGGACATTTGTTTATATACAGCTCTCTTAAGGTGGTGCTCCCTGATTGGGCCATGGCTTTTTTTTTTTTTTTCAGACTCTTTTAGACGTGCTGTCCTGCCATTGACCTTTTAAGAGAGAACAGCCTTTCAACAACAAGCCATACCTTCTCAGTCTATTTCTCATTGACATTTAAATGCGAGCTGAAGCCTGTAGAGTCTCAGATGTAGGTGTTTTCCTGTAGTGCACAGTCTGAATTTGCTGGGACGATGACGATGACGTCATAGTGGATTTCAGGTTGTATAAATTGTGTATAACCCTTGTGCAGTATGTAAAGCATTAGAACTGAAAGAGGGTGTACTTCATCATTATCAAAAAATAATATCCCACCATCTTTATTTAAAATGTGACGTAATAATATAATCCTATGCAGATGCATATTCGGACGTTTAAAACTTTTTAACAGCTCATTTGCGAATAACTCCCTAAACGTGTGCTAGTGATAAAGATGCGGTTGACCACAACACAGAGCCCAGAGACGAGGTTACGCACACTTCTGCTTTTCAGGAGAAACAAAGGGGGCTGTCGCCGCGTAATCATGCAGAACGATCTAGGTCTACGCCATCAACACAGGCAGGGACACAGCACACAGTCAGTCATTTGAAGTGTGCACATTCTTGGACTGGAGTGTGGGCGGTGAGCTTGCAGGGTTCTCTATGCATAATGAGCCAAGGAAACAAAGGCAGGCACAAGAGCAGACAGCATGGGTTATGTTGAGGATTTTTAGAATTTATAATGCTCAGAGGAGAACTGAAAGTGGGTAAAAGTCACTGATGTTCACTGAGTTGTTCTCTTCATTTTTTTTTTTTTGTTTAAATCAGAGACCAGCTTTAATACTGATGACATCTTGTTGTTTCTCCGCTCTGTTTTCTGGCGAGGAAAATTCTTACACAAATCCCTCCGTTAGCTCCAGCTATCCACACTTTCTTCAAACTGTCTGGGAGCTGGAGATTAACAGATCAGTGATCAGTGTGGCTTTACTGTAGGAAATAAAGCATATTACCTTCACTTATTGGTCTGATAAACAAATAAACAAATACAGTACGGTATCGGCTTTTAACACTGGCATCGTGTGTAACTTTGAGTTATAAAATCACCGACCTTCCCCTATATTTCCTGGCTTCACAGGATCTGAGAGTAATGCTGAATAAATGAAAGCACAGCAAGTCAGGATTAAATAGATAGCATTTACCTTTGATGTTTTAAGTTTAAATACATTTACTGTAATACGATCACGTGTATGAGTACGACATGATACACAGCAGCTCTAATAGAAACAGATAGCTTTGATTTTGAAGGAAATTTATCACCTATAAGCCGAGTTAGCTTTTGAACATAACACAGAATCTTGAATGAATACAATGAAAATGATCATTCATATGCACCTACATACGTAAATGTTAACATTTAATCCATTCCCTTGTCTCTCTTTTTTAGTAAAAAACAGATGAAAAATGTGCATTTATTGAAAAGCTGATTTTTAACTGACAGCTAGAGCAAATGACACTGATCTTCTCAAGCTCAAAGAAAAAGCAACTTCTTTTGAAGTTTAAAGGAGTTGAAAACCTTCTCGTCAACAAAATGCCAAATACAAGCTCACGCCAACGTGCAACCGCTGAACTAGGTCCTGTAAACCCAAGGGCGCAAGCACAAACCCAATCCCTCAAGGTTACAGCAGTATTGTTTACCTTTTTCCTGCAGTGTTGTGGCTTTTGCATTACCCTGACCTGGCTCGTAACCAGCTCAGACCGCCTATAAAGCTGCCAGCATTCGGACCCTCCGGGTCTGTGCAGGCTGTTCTACATCACCCTTCTTATGGATCTGATCTCTGCTTGTGAACGGGCAATGAGTCCTGTACGCTTAGATGCCGAGGTGTCAGATCTATCCGTTACCTCAAATGCCATCCAATCGCATGGGATATCAATGGCAACCAGAACGCTGATACTGCTTGTCTGTCTGCTGTTGGTTGCCTGGAGTCACACGGACAAGAAAACTGTGCCAGGTAAGTTCAGGCTGTCCTGATTAGTTTGTTTGTTTTCTTACACAGAATCTCATGAGAGCTGAAATGTATTTATTGCTTTTTTTTACTACAACAGGTCCTTCTTTCTGTCTGGGTTTGGGCCCACTTCTGTCATATCTGAGATTTATCTGGACTGGCATAGGCACAGCCAGCAACTACTACAATAACAAGTATGGAGACATTGTTAGAGTCTGGATCAACGGAGAAGAGACGCTCATACTAAGCAGGTTGGTTGCATTCGATCTGTCAGTGCCGATGCTACCAAACAGTCAAAAAGTAAAATGAGAAGCCGTAGTGTATTTTTTGTTATTGGTTTTTTTGTTTTTTTTTTAAACCAGGGCTTCAGCAGTGCACCATGTACTGAAGAACAGAAACTATAATTCACGTTTTGGGAGCATGCAGGGACTCAGCTGCATCGGCATGAACGAGAGAGGCATCATATTCAACAACAACGTAACTCTGTGGAAAAAGATACGCACCTATTTTGCCAAAGGTAAAACTGGAACTCTTAAGTTATTCAAATGTGACTTTTAAACATGAAATATTTGTCTAAACTAAATCATAAAACCATCTCATGTTGTCAGCTCTGACAGGCCCAAATTTGCAGCAGACCGTGGATGTTTGCGTTTCCTCCACACAGACTCACCTGGACCACCTGGACAGCCTGGGACACGTCGACGTCCTCGCCTTGCTGCGCTGCACCGTGGTGGATATCTCTAACAGACTCTTCCTGGGCGTACCTGTCAATGGTGAATAGGCATGCAGGAATATGTTACTTGTGTTATCATGCAAGCTGTAAATAAATAATTTCTTGCCTCCAGAAGTGGAAAAAGAAGATATGGGAACAATTTTTAGCACGCTAAAATATTTATGTTACCTTGCATCCAGAGAAAGAGCTGATGCTGAAGATTCAAAAGTATTTTCACACATGGCAGAATGTGCTTATCAAACCTGACATCTACTTCAAGTTCGGCTGGATTCACCACAGGCACAAGACAGCTGCGTGAGTCTCTCAGTCGCATGCATAAGCCTACCTTTAGTTTCATTTTTTTTTTAATCAAGTGTTATCTGTTATCTCACAGCCAGGAGTTACAAGATGCCATTGAACGCCTTGTAGATCAAAAGAGGAGAAATATGGAGCAGGCAGATAAGCTGGACAACATCAACTTCACAGCAGAGCTCATATTTGCACAAGTCAGTCTAAGAAGAATTCCCCTTCTGCAAATCCACTTTCATTTAAAGTAAAACCTTTCCCTTGTGGTACCTTTTTTTCTCCTCTTCATTTTCACGCCGTCTCAGCAGTTCCTCTGTGCATGTGAAATGCTGCAATACACTTTCTTTTCCACCTACCAAGTAAGGCCAGACAGCATATTTGCATTCGTGTGTGTTTTCAGAACCACGGTGAGCTGTCTGCTGAGAATGTGACGCAGTGTGTGCTGGAGATGGTGATCGCAGCCCCGGACACTATGTCCATCAGTCTCTTCTTCATGCTTCTGCTCCTCAAACAAAACCCGCATGTGGAGCTGCAGCTGCTACAGGAGATAGACGCTGTTGTGGGTAAGAGGCTGCAGCAGTTAAGAAAAGATGAAGCGTTGTAGAAATGCAATTATATCTGACTTGCTGCACATCAAAGGTACATTTTGACACTTGGCAGTGTTTTACACTGCACTGACAGCTCTCACTATTACTCTTACACACCACATTTAAAAGAATGATTGGTAAAAGAGTGCAACAGGGCCACACACTATATCACTAAAACAACAAAACTCAGGATTATTTGCTCGAGGGCCGAAGAACTTGAATTTACAACAGTCTGTTGCAAATGTGTTGCTACAGGTGAGAGACACCTTCAGAACCAAGACCTTCACAAGCTGCAAGTGCTGGAGAGCTTCATCAACGAATGCTTGCGCTTCCACCCAGTGGTGGACTTCACCATGCGTCGAGCCCTGTCTGATGACATCATAGAAGGCTACAGGATACAGAAGGGCACAAACATCATTCTGAACACAGGCCGAATGCACCGCACCGAGTTTTTCCTCAAAGGCAATCAGTTTAATCTGGAAAACTTTGAAAACAACGTGAGTAGCACTTTCATTGCTTAATTTGCTTTTCTTCCCGGTTAGAAAGAGGTGGAACTTGGCTGAAAAGGATGACGTCACACTTTGTTCACGCTTGTCTGGTGCATGTTCCAGTTGCACCAGTCAGCAATTAGAAACACAACAACAGGAATCTGATGATGGCGGTTTCAAACCAGGCTGATGAAGCCACACCCACACAGATCCACACAGATTATCTGAGCTTTGTTTTCTTGAAAATATGTTCTTCCTTTAACTTTCTGTCTCATCGGTCCTCTTGTTCTGCCTCCAGGTTCCTCGCCGTTACTTTCAGCCATTCGGTTCAGGCCCACGCGCGTGCATTGGCAAGCACATCGCCATGGTGATGATGAAATCCATTTTGGTGACACTGCTGTCTCAGTACTCTGTTTGTATCCATAAGGGCCTGACCCTGGACTGCCTCCCGCAAACCAACAACCTTTCCCAGCAGCCTGTAGAGCACCAGCAGGCAGAGGCTGAACATCTCCACATGCAGTTCTTACCCAGGCAGAGAAGCAGCTGTCAAACCCTCTGAGACCCGAACGTTTAGCTGTACCGTTACTTTTTGTACAAAATATATGACCTTTGTTACTTAATTTGTATAATCTTATAACGACACAAAGCTAGCCTTTATATTTTGATATACACAAAGATTGTATTTGTAGTCAAACTGTATGCATGATGTGAAATGTACGTTTAAAACTGCTAATACTGAAATAAATGTAAATTATTGTGTCACAAATATGTATTGTCATCTCATCATTTTGTCTGGAAGTCATAAATATTTAGTCCACAGTTTTTTGTTTTTGTGTTGTTTTTTTTTGCCCCAACATTTTTCTCACTCTCCTTTTTTTTAAATCTCTTACACCTAAATTTAACTAATGATGTGATTGATTGTTTAATAAATGTGATTTTAAAAAATATATGCCTTTGTCATTTAAGAACACAGAAAATAAATAAAGGAGGGGTTTCAAATTTGTCTTTTTATTACAATAAAACAAAACAAAAGCAAAGGCAAAGTCCAATGTAAGCAAAGGGGAATGTAAGTACAAGTTATGGAAGTTATTACCCAGAGAATAAGCAAAAGAAAGTGATGCATTTTTCCTTTTTTTTTTTTTTTTGTATTTTTTTTTTCTTTTTTTGTTTATATGTTTTTGGTTTTTTTTTTTTATTTTTTTTGTTTGTTTTGTTGTTTTGTTGGTGTTTTTTAA
>VURO01006305.1:25983-68419 GCA_015108175.1 Pelvicachromis taeniatus
TTTTTTTTTGGTGTAAGTTTTTTTTTTTTTTTTTTTTTTGGTTAAAATCACACAGTCTCAGATTTGGATGATGGCTGTCTTTTGTTTACTAATCATATCGAGAGCCAATCAAGCTTTTGCTAAGTTCATGTGGACTTAGTTCATTGACATAATGCTTTTCCTAGCCGCTTACCCTAACCATCAAAAATGAATGGCTAACCCTGACCCTTACCCTAACCCTAACCTAACCTAAATGTAACCCTGACACTAAAACCACATTTTGAGTCTCAAAAATGGCTTCATGCTCGTGGGGACCGGGATTTTGGTCCCTACTAAGGTTGTCGGTCCCCACGAGTATAGTAAACTTCAGACACACACATGTGTGGTGGACTAAGCTACCGTGATGTCACAAGGTACCTTGATGTTTAAAGCCTCATGAGGAGCTGTTTGGTCGCTGCTGTGTTTGTGTTTTTAGAAGAAAAGGTGACAAGTTCTCAGCTAATGCTAGCAAGCTCGATTTGTAAGGCATGAGTGCTTTACACAGACACACATCCATTAATTAGTGCGAAGTAACACATTAAGAAAACAAGACAAAGCGTTTTTTTCAGCTTTATGCGTAATTTATGGTAAAGCAATTGTGTCATATACTGGCGTATTTATTACCCTACAGACAGCGTAAGAAAAGGGGTTTTCAAGTCAACTTCACTGTGCTTGACGTGGATGACTCTCTGTGTTGGTCAAATGCTGATTGGTTGACAAATGGGCCAGAACAGGGAAGGGATCAATGGCAGAGTTCAATGGGAATGGAAAGAGCCTGGCGAGGAAAAAAAAACAACCAAAGATCAAAAAATACTGCATGACACTCTGTTTCACTTCTTCATTTTGTATGTCATGTAACTGCTTTTCTCCGCGGCTGGCTGATGGACCTGTAACAGAACAAGCAAGAGTCGCCCACATACTGGTTGTACCATGTTGTACAGTGCCCCCATCCACAGCAGACGCTCTCTGCAAGCAGACAGGCTGTCCATGGACTGCTAGTGCACTACCAAGGTGTTATTACTACTGAACCATAATTTCAGCTAAATTCACAAGGGTTCACCACAGCAGATGGAGCCTTGCATTTTGAGTTGTCAGATTTTTACACCGCGTGCCGATCCTGATGTATCCTTCTGAGGATGAGGATGAGATTTAGGTCTCATCCTCATCCTGGTCTCAGTGTGTACAATATTTAATGGATGTTTCTAGCCCTTGTTTGGCTTTGATTTCTAGATTATCTGCTTTCTATTAAATTTGCCAAAGTTGGCCTGCTTGCTTCCATTTTTCTGTACCAGCGATTGATATTCTGGCAGATTTCACCGCATCCCTGTCATTCAGCTACCGCTTCCGTGAGTCTCACATCCTTCCAACAAACTTCATCTGGGAATGGTAGTCTTTGTTTTATTATCTGCTGCAAATTGGACAACAGCTGCAAGTAGAGCTTGCACCAGACGAAGAAGTGGTTTTGTGAGTCGCCCCACTAAGCTGACTAAGGCAGCAGAGCAAAGCAAGGGATACAGTCACCAGGTGCAGTCCAAGAAACTACACTTGGACTTTGACGGTTTGAAAGACTCAGTGGAGAGGCAGCTTATGGTTAGAAGCACCAGAACTTTTACAGTAAAATATACTCCAGAAAACATTACAAATTAAGACTGTCCACAATATAAGACATCGGATCCCCTAACTGAACCTCTTAAATTATTCAGCAGCAAAGAATATGTCCTTGGGTATGGTACTGAGCCAGGACTGCAAGACTACCAGACAATACTGCTGACTCTGTTCTGGTTTTAGAGCCCACATCTAGGACTTACACCAGTGTTTCATACTTAATCTACTCTATTTAATGTCTCACATTTTTGCCAGTTATGACGACAATACAAATTCCATTCTTTTATTATTACATGCTTTGTTCTCTATGTTAGACTGCAGTCATTGGACTCTTTGCATTACACATTTGTTCTTGAATAACACACTACATAGTTTTAACATTTACTTTAAAGTAGAGGTGGGACTCAAATTAAAAGGTGGGTCACCAACCTTTTTGAAAGTGAGTACTGATTAATGTGAAGGGCTACCAGTTTGACACACACTTCTGAACACACACAAATTTCCTCAATTTAACTTTAATTATATGTTATCATTAATAATTAATGATATTCGTCTATGTAAAGACACTGATTACGGCAACTGTTTCCGTGGAGACCAGCTAGCGCTGATCTAATATTTAATAATAAACATTTTTTTTATATATTATCTTTAACAAATAGACACCAATGCAATTATGATTTTAAAAAATAACAAAAAATAAAAATCGATGCTTACTGGTAAGTTGTTATAGTGAGCTATTTTTAGGCCCGCGGG
Organism: Pelvicachromis taeniatus; assembly: GCA_015108175.1. Lineage (NCBI taxonomy): Eukaryota > Metazoa > Chordata > Actinopteri > Cichliformes > Cichlidae > Pelvicachromis > Pelvicachromis taeniatus. The sequence continues at coordinate 28,360 of VURO01006305.1, forward strand.
CTACTCATATGGTCCTTGCGGGCGACCTGGTGCCTGCGGGCACCATGTTGGTGACCCCTGAATTAGAGGCTTTGTAATGAATTAATCTCGATTTTGGACAAGAAAATTTGTCCAAACTCGATTGCCCCAGTCTTGTTTGCTCCTGGTGTAGTTCCTCCATACTAGCAAGGCTGTGTTTAAAGTGACCCACTATCTTGTGACATTTTGCTAATGCATCACTAAACCCACTATCAGCAAGGCTAACCGTGATGGTTCTTTGCAAGATATGAGCAACACAAGGCATGTGTTGGAATGGGAGGTGTCTTGCTGCAGCCACCATGGTTCGTGCACTGTCTGTTCCAATTGTGGTGACCTTTTGTTGAATTCCCCATTCCTCTGCCACAGAGAGAAACTGCTGAGCACCGTTTTCAGCATAGTTTCTGGTGTTTGTCTTCTGCACAGTCAGGGCTGTGGATTCCATGTTCCGTCCTGACATCAAGAAAATGTGCAGTGGCTCCCATGTAATTAGAATTACTAATGGAAGTGCTATGATCCCCAGTAAGGGCCACAAAGTACACTTTCTGTAATGCGTCTAATTTTGCCTGCTTTTCAGTGTCATAAAGCTGTTGAATTTGACTTGAAATTGTCTTTCGGCACAGCAATTGGAAAGTCGGATCACTTAACGCTAACTGTAGCACATTTTTAAAACTCTATCTTCTACCACTGATAGTGGTCTACAGTCCAGAGCAATCCATTTTACGAGAGAATTTGTAAGGTTGTCTGATATTGACTTTTGGTAATTTTGGCCCTGAAGCCAGTCATTTCAAGTTTGGGCTGCCGACAGCTTTTGTTGGTACGTGCTAACAGCTCCTATAGTATCTGTGCTCGCTGCAACATGTTTTTCATTTAGATGGTGCCGTGAGGTTGAAGTGTTTCGGTGGTATGCAAACTCTTGTTTTTTTGCACAGTTTGCACAAAACCGCGCTTTTGGTAGTCTTTTGAAATTAAATTAGCCTCCGTTCAGTCCTAGCAACGTGCTTTCTTCTGATTCTTTGTAGCTCTGATGTGTGCATCAATGTAATCAGTATACCAGACAAAAGTATGATTAAATGCATACATCAAATACTTGTTTCCTGATGGTATTTTCTCTCCTTGCAGGTGTCCAGTCAGCAGCAGTAAATGTCATATGTGAGCTGGCCAGGAGAAATCCCAAGAACTACCTGTCATTGGCCCCACTTTTCTTCAAACTCATGACTTCCTCTACTAACAACTGGGTTCTCATTAAGATCATAAAGCTGGTAAGACAGATGGTGGGAGTTTTACATTTTAGGTTTAGTAGTTAGTAATTTAATAGATTTAAATATATACATTTATATATTTAGCATACCAGCTTCTTGTGGAAAAACAAAATTACAGAAATTCTGTGTGTTTTGTAGTTTGGTGCACTCACACCGTTGGAGCCACGGTTGGGGAAGAAATTGATTGAACCTCTAACAAATCTAATTCACAGGTGAGAGGAAATTCTCTGTTATTATATTCTCTGTTATAGACTGTAAAAGAGTCTGATTTGATAATATATAATAATCCTAAACTTTCTCACTGTCCTGATGTTTTTCTCTCACAGTACCTCTGCCATGTCTCTGCTGTATGAATGTGTCAACACTGTGATTGCAGGTCAGTACAGCTGTTCTGTGGCTCACATAAAATCTCACTTAGCTTAGTGGCCCCAGACCCATATTTATTTCCTCATTTCAGTATATTTTTGCTTCTGTATTGAGAAATTATACTGTACATTGATCTTCAAAAAAAAAAACAGTGTTGTCTTGACTGTGTTTGCTCTTTTCAGTCCTCCTACATGCTGAAACCGCATTTTCTTAGCTTTGCTTGAACGAGTAAATGGAATTTGTACAAGTTGAATTTTAACTTGTATACTGACGTTTATACATCCCTGAGATTTAGCAGATGTCCTTTTCCTTACGTGCCCTGAACTACTACTACTACTACTTCTTCTTCTTCTTCTTTTTTTTTTTAACTTGCTCATTAAAAAATCGTTCTCATTCAGATGTTATTGTTTTCTTGTGCTACATTACAGTGTTGATTTCTTTGTCCTCGGGGATGCCTAACCACAGTGCTAGTATCCAGGTAAGCTCCTCAGTTCCTCTGTTTCATCAACATATTCATGTGTTTAGTCGCTGATTTTTTTAAATATTTTTTGTTAACCCTTTCCACTCCAGTTGGATCTCAGTGCATGCTCTGATCAAACATAGCTTACGTAGAAAAACAGCAGCCATCAGACAGCCATAAAGTCTCACAAAACTTTTTTTTTTTTTTTTTAAATCCATTTAGTCTGTATAATGATGTATGAAAAAGCTATTGTGCATCACCTAACTGTCCGTTTCATTATGTTCTTTAAAGTATACTAATATGACAAGACTGAAACTGGTGTGGAAAGGTTTTCAGTGGCGATAACAGATCTGCCCCTCTCCCTCTCTGTTTTTTCTCTCTCCCACAGCTCTGTGTGCAGAAACTGCGAATCCTGATAGAAGACTCGGACCAGAACTGTGAGCCCTCTGTCAATGCCTGCAGTGTGTCATTTTCTCATTGTCTGCGTGTTTTTGACTGTGGAACAGTCCACCCTTTTAACGTAGACCTCCTTACTCTGGATAACTCGAACATTAGGCAACTCAATTAGGCATCCTGCTTGGAATACCATTGCACTTAAGTCATATCCACTCATTTCCAACAGACTATATACAAAAAATTGCCCAATTTTTTTTCTTTGCTTCAGTCGAGGGGCATAAATTTGCCACTATGAAGGCTATCTCTGTTATTCCATTCTCTTTGCACACAGCCATTTGGAGCTTAGATTTCTACAATCAGGTATTCGAGTTGTCTGGATCTTAAAGCGTAGATAACTGTGCGTCTGTAAAGTAAACTGTAGACTCCTGTCATAGGCTACATCCACTCTAAAATGTTTCCCATATCAGTCCTAAATCACTGTAATAGTGAGTACTCAAAGGCATTAAGTCATGCTTTTTAAAAGGAAAACTTTTTAGTGTGGACATGGCCTTAATAGAGTAGACTGTGAACCTGTGGTTTAGTGTTTTATCCTTTCATTGATCACTGCGGTGCTCCCTGTTTGATTTCATAGTTACACTTAGGTATAAAACTTTCCAAAACATCAGTGAGAAAAGCCGTGAATATGTAGCGATTCCCTTGTGACAATGCTTAACGGGTAAAGTATTGAATGTCAGGACCCGCTTAAAGCCCTGGAACGCATTTTGAATTGGGACTGAGTAAAAGTCAGGTCACATACTTTCTGGTGATGAGATTAAGTCATTAGATGGAGTGCAGGTAACTAAGGGTTCAGTCACATGTGCCTAAAGGCCATGTTATTATTGCCAACCAGTCAGGGTTGGTAATAATAATTTCTTCTTCTTCCTTCTTCACCTTCTTCCTTCTTTACCTCCTTCCTTCACCTTCTTCTTCCTTCTCCTCCTTCCTTTTCCTCCTTCCTTCACCTTCTTCCTTCACTTTCTTCTTCTTCCTTCACCTTCTTCCTTCTTCGGTCACAAAAAAAAACAATAGGTTAAAAGAAATAAAAGTTTTAAAAAATAGTTTGGCCTTTTCCTGTTCAACAAAGCATTGAACTTCCAGTTTAATTCCACATCAATGGTCACTTCTCTAATCTAAGCACTGCAGTGCTCAATACAAGGTCACTACAACACCCATTTATTGATCAAAGAATCTGGGAGCAGTTGGTCCCTGTCAGGTCAGATGACTGAGAAAAGTAATGAGTCAGCAGATTTTTTTTTTTTTTTTTGTGGGTTGGGATGAGCTGCCATGGGTATGAGAAAGGATAAAGCAAAACAAGACTGTGTCCCAATATGTGTTGTCCCGTGTGTGTGTTTGTGTGTCTTTTCCATCTTTTTGTGTGTTTTATGTTTATTTCCTGTTTTGATTTAGTTTTGTTTTTGCCATGTGATTTTTATAGATTAGCATGTTAAGATGAGCATAGAAAGACTTAATAGTGTATTATAATTATTACATACATATGATTACTACTGCAGTCACAGTAATATAAAGCTAATCGGGTTTATGAGTGATGGCATAGCAATAGTGAACTGAAGTCAGGTAAGGTGAATAAAATATACTTGATATGGTGTGGAGATTTCCTGGGTTGTTGGCCCTTTTTAAGTACACTGAGGTAGTGTGTGTTTGCATATTTCTGTAGTGAAGTATTTGGGCCTGCTGGCGATGTCAAAGATCCTGAAGACCCACCCCAAGTCAGTGCAGTCTCATAAAGACCTCATCCTCCAGTGTCTGGATGACAAGGATGAGTCCATCCGTCTGAGAGCTCTGGACTTGCTCTATGGCATGGTATTCAGCCAAACTTTCAACTTTTAAATCGGTGCATCCGTGTTTTTTATTCACTGTTAATGAAAACTAATGTTGAATATTTTTAGATCCAGATTATGCTTGTTTCAGTCTTTTCTAAAGAATACGGTGTAATGCAATACAAAAACCAAAAAATTAGCTGTAAATACTTTGATGTTACTCGGTGTAATAAAATGGGTTTACTAGCACTCACACACTAAAGTGGCAAGTACAATAGATCCCTTAAGCTGTTACTGCCAGCTATAAAACTCTGCAAATGGTGCTATTTGATCGAGTAAAGTAATTATTCACTACGGTCACTTGTGGGTTCTGCTCTCTGCAGGTGTCCAAGAAGAACTTGATGGAGATTGTGAAGAAGCTGATGATACATGTAGACAAAGCAGAAGGAACCACCTACAGAGATGAACTGCTTACAAAGATCATTGACATCTGCAGTCAGAGCAACTACCAGTATATCACCAACTTTGAATGGTCAGTTTACTTACCAGCAGCGTTGTCCTGTGCTTCCCTCTGAGGTGTGTCAGTTTGTTTGACATTTGCTACTTGTTGTAGTTATATGCGCCCCATCTCCATGTCTGCCTAACAGGTACATTAGTATCCTAGTAGAGCTGACCCGATTAGAGGGCACACGGCACGGCCACCTCATTGCTTCTCAGATGCTGGACGTGGCCATACGAGTCAAAGCCATCCGGGCCTTTGCCGTCGCCCAGATGGCTACCCTGCTGGACAACGCTCACCTGCTGACAGGCAACATGCAGAGGAACGGCATCTGTGAAGTGTTGTACGCTGCAGCCTGGATCTGTGGTGAATTCTCAGAGTAAGTCATTATAAGTAGTCAGTATAGTTGGTGTATTTAAATTTTCTTCTTGACGCTAAAGGTTTGGCAAACAACGTGACAACTTGAAAACACAAACAGTTTCAAAATGTGGTATTTGTGCTAGGATCACTTCTCTTCTCCAGTACTTAATGCATTTTTTTGTCAGCTGGAAAACACAAATGTTACACACGTTCTGTGACTCAGCTGAATAATCACATCAGGTCTTAGTTTTACTGGGCAGAAAATTAATATTTTCACTGTTTCTTCACATTAGTTTCTGCAGCTCCTCAGTGCAGAGCAAATGAGTCGGGACAGAGTTAATGCAGTCATAAAATATGTAGTGTGTATTTATTTTGCGTAAACCAAACACTGTACTGCTGTATATGTTTGAGAACCTTCCTGAGGGTTGAAAGTACAAAACCTGAAATAACAGAAATATTCCCCTCTTTTTAGACACCTGGAGAATCCCGTGCAGACGTTGGAGGCCATGCTGCGCCCTAAGGTCGCGACCCTGCCAGGTCACATCCAGGCTGTATATGTGCAGAATGCAGCCAAGCTGTTTGCCACCGTCCTGAAGAACCAAGAGGGGAACACAGACAGCACAGCTGCACAGGAAACCAGCCAGCTGATGATAGACAGGCTACCACTGTTTGTCCAGAGCGCAAACCTCGAGGTGCAGGAGAGGGTAAGATAAATGAGGAGTGAAAGAGTCAAAGTCCTTACAGAAACTAACCTTTAATGCTTCACAGATTACAAGGTTACCTACTGCATACAAATATGATAAATACGTGCGCTCTACCGTGCCTCTCCTTTTGTCCTCAGGCGTCCTGCATCCTGCAGCTGGTTAAGTACATCCAGAAACTGCAGCAGAAGGATGTAGAAGTAGCAGAAGAAGTCAGCGCGTTGTTTGCTGGAGAACTTAATCCCGTAGCTCCGAAGGCACAGAAGAAAGTACCTGTTCCTGAAGGGTACGTTGGCTCAGCACATCAGATAAACAAAACAAAACTGCAATATCACATATTTTTACATTTTATAATCTGTTTGCATAAATGCAATGCTTTGTTAGGCATAGCAGCAAAAGTAACTAAAACCTTTCAGCATTCATGCTGGATGTGTCTGCTTTTGAGTTTTTAATGGAATGCAACCATGTTTGTGTGTGTAGGCTGGACCTGGATGCTTGGATCAATGAGCCTCCTTCTGAAAGCGAATCTGAGGATGAGCAACCCAAGGCTATTTTTACCAAGGAGGAGCCCAAACACTCACGCCCCCGTCACACAGAGGTGGATGAGAAAGAGCTGGCAAGGGTGCGTAGGTTGGTCTTTGTATCATTGATGAACTGCAAGGAGTAGTGATGATACAGTAAATTTGTTTGTTTTGTTTTGTTTTTGGTTTTAGCGTGTAAGATTGGTTTGAATCGTTTGTCCTTTTTGTGTTGTTACTGAAATTCTTATGTCAGGTGTTTTTAAAAATAAATAAACAAATAAATTGGAGAACCTACCACTATGAGTAAGAAAAGGTTTCAAAGCAAGTTCTCAATTGTAACTGATGGAACAAAGAGTCGTGTACTGTTTTTGTTCTAACTTTCTCGTGGTTTTAATGGACAGAATTTGTAAACGTTTAGTCATTTTTGGTGTTTTTCTTTCTTTTTTCTTTTTGACACACTTTTTGAATACTGTTGACACATTGACACATTTTCTTTTACAAAATGCTGACTAACGGAAAGCGTAGAGAATAGATTCAAGTGATCATGGAGGAAAAAGAGGAGGAACAGAGACATTGGCAGTCACTACATGTAAATGCCACCTCAGCAGATGAATGTTTTTCCCGACAGTGAAAGCCTTAAAACCCGGTTGGACTTGTGCTTTCTTTATCAGGGAAATTGACATTTGGTTTTCCATCTTCGCCTCTGACAGAACTTTTTGTTTCTGAATTGATTTTGTTCCGAGTGTTGCACTCTCGGAAATCCCACCGCATGCACTTCTTCTGATCTGTAGCGGTCATAGACAGGCTCCAAGAGTTTGAAGCAGAATTGTACAGTGTAACGTTTGATCTGAAAGTGACAGACCAACGATGCTGCCTGTCTTGGATATGAATTGTTTTATGCTTCGGTATCTCACTTTAAATGTTTTTATATGCCCAAACCATTCAGGTTGTTCATCACTGATTTAAATAATAATAATAATCAAACGGTAACATATGACATAACATGTGACTGTTTATTAATGTTGCCATTGGCTCAGAATCAATATTAACCTCCTCAGACTCACAGTTAGTAAATCTGGCTTCCCCTTTGGATCCCAGCTCATGCTGTAAGTGAGGTAGACTGTTCATGAAGTTGTATTTTTTCCTTGTTTCCACTACCAGAGGAGAGAAGCCAGAAAGCAGGAGCAAGCCAACAACCCATTCTACATCAAGGCCTCCCCATCTTCTCAGAAGGTATGCTCACCTGCTTTCAGTAATTACTTTGCATTGGTAGTAATTTTCATTGCACAGGGTATTGAGTAAATTAGTAGTAGTCAGGCTTATGTATAGCAAAAACCTTGAACTGTCTTTTATGTGTAGGTGTACCAGGAGACTCCAGGAGTGGAACACATCCCAGTCGTGCAGATTGATCTCAGCGTGCCTCTCAAAGTCCCAGGTGGGACACACAATCCTTATATTACTACAAAAACAAAAGAAATGAACCCCAATTTCACTATCATAACTTCACCTGAATCTAAGTGGATTATTTGAACTGCAGCCTTATTTAAAAACACACTTTTCTTCTTCTTTTTTTAAACTGTTTGGTCACAATTCTTCTATTTGTATGCTGAAAATTATCAACGTTACACTTTGCTACAACCTGCCCCACAGGTCTGCCTATGTCTGACCAATACGTTAAACTAGAGGAGGAGCGTCGGCAGAAAGAGAGAGCAGAGAAAAAGAAGAAGGAGAAGAAGAAGAGGAAAGAAAAACGCAGTGGGCGAGGGAAGAAACACGACTCAGGCCCAGAGAGCGAGGAGGACATCACACCTGCACATGTGGTCGACATTGTTACAGAGGAGATGCCAGAGGTAGGCACGTGGTGATGTGAATGGAAGCAACATTGATTCAAATACTGAATTTAAAACATTCTATAAGTTGTTGTTGAGACCTTCTTTTTCCACCTGGTCCTTCTTTCTAGGTAGTGTTGAAAGTTTAATGACTTTATTATTTAATTTAGTAAATGTTAATTATTTTACACTGACATTTTCAAGGAAAATAATTTTCACTCACTTTTTTTAAAAACTATATTTTTACTGTGTCATCACAAAGATCACTGGAAGTCAGTAGCTCAGCTAATCTCTTGATGTGATAACAGATTTATTACCAGTATTTTATTCATTCTGCTACAGAATGCCTTACCCAGCGATGACGATGACAAAGACCCCAATGACCCTCACAAAGCCCTGGACATCGACCTGGACAAGTGAGTCTTATTTTATGTGTTTGACCTTCATCACTTTAACTGCTGATTCTGAAGGTGCTGGCGTCATCATTTATACCTAAACTAGTCTGCCAGTCATTGAAATTTAAGATTTTCTGCCCAAAGTTGTTGTTTAGGAACACTAAAGCTTTTGTGTCCCTTCTTTTAAAGTTGAGGGTTTTCTAGTTTGAAATACAGTTAGGTTAGAAAACAACAGAATAGTGATGCAATTTTCAGTTCACCAGAGAGCTATTTGAAAGGAATCTATCAAACTCAAACTGAAAAGGAGACTTTGAGGTTAAATTTAAGTGGTTGAACAAAGATATTGCATCAACAGCCAGATGTAGCTTATTTACAGTCCTGTGTCATCTGGGACTCGAATGAGTGTGGGAACATAAGAAACGTGAAAAGGCCCAGGCCACGATACAAGTCAGCAGCGGTGGATGATCGCAGGATCCTTTCCATGGTAAAGAAAAACCACATCACAGCATCCAGTCAAGAGACTAATCTCCACAAACTTTCATTCCCTGCAATGATCTCTCTTTTTCTGATTATGTCAACTTGTCCAATTATATTTGAATTGATAAAAATTGAGGATTTTGTATAAAAATGACAAAGGTCACTGTGGTCCATGCTAATATTTTCCTTAAACCCACAACATTTAACCTAAAAGTGGCATTTTCATTCTTTCATTACAAACTGGTTGTTTTGGTGTCCTGAGGCAGAGAGATAAAAACTGTTTTCTCTAAACATTTCATGAAAGTGTAGTTTCAGCATTTATTCCTGAAGCTTTCTGGTCACTGCATTAAAGCCAGCGTGACCGGCCCTCTCCCTCCTCGCACTCCTCCTCATGGCGTTCTGCTTTCTGCTTCCTCTTTTCTGTGCCTAAACAAACCCATTACTGCCTCTTTGCGTGGGCAGCTTATTGGAAACAACTGCGCGCAGGTAAGTAGCACCCCACCTGACCTCTGACTGTGCACAGGTCAGCTTTGTCTTTTTCTTTGTCTTGCTTTCCAAATAGCCGTCCTGCTCTTTTCAACTAATATAGCTGTCTGTTTCCTACCTATCTGAAGCTTGTAATGTCCATTTCCTCTTTTTTGCTCTTCTTCCCTTCGATCTGTTCTTTAGTTGTAGCATTTGACCTAGTGATGCATAACAACATTGTAGTACTTCTTCTTTTTTTTTCTTTTTTTTTAAATGTTCTTGAAAATATCAGCATCTCTGTTTCTGAACAAGCAGTTCTAGTTTATCTGTTCTGAAAGGAAAGGAAACCAAATGATTTCCTAGAAAGAAAGAAAATAAGAACTGGCTGCTGCTGATGTTCTCAGGACTTAATCTTTCACCTTTTTAAATTCCCAGAATAGTTTCCTAAAAGCATTTTGGCTCTGCTTTTTCTTGTACAGGGCAATCGGCATCAGCATGCTTTTAGAAACCTATCCCAGGGGTTAGATGCTATAATGTAATTCTTGTTTTCTCTTAGATCTGCTCAGCTGAGTTTAGTAGACTTGGCATGCCTCCAGACTTTCTCCAGCTGTTTTTAAGTGGATACGCTTTGCCTGCCCTCAGTGGAAAAAGACATGGCTTTAAGCCAACGTTAGAATGTGGACCGTTTTAATAATGTGTTGATGAGATCATGCAGGACAGGCTGTAAACAGTTTTGGTCTTAATAATAACAAAAGCACATGTGGAAGATTTTCTTTTGGACTGTAATACTGATACTAAATACTAGTGATACTAAAATTGCACCACAAAAGCAAGATCATTTAATTCTAGGAATTTAAAGCTGAAAGAATAAAGCCAAAAAAGAAAATTTGCTTAAATTAGGGACTAATGAAAGAGGATTTTTTTTTTTGTATAATATTTTGTATTGTATATAACTACTAACTTCTAACTTCCAGCTTTTAGTAAGTTGATCAGCTCTTATCACTTCAATATGGAGGAAGTTATCAGGGTAGATGTCCACTGTGTGGAGTTCTGCTAGAGGAATGACTTGTGCTTTGAATGAGACCTGGCTGCTTCACAGTGTAGAACGTGCTTGAGAATGGTGGATTGCTGCACCCTACATGCTTTGTTCACCTTTAACAATTAATACTCAAGGAATGCATCTTTCAGACGATGTAGCCCAGGAGGATCAGAATCACCTCCCAAGTCCTTATCTATGCAGAGTTAAAATATGTGTCTGTATATTTTGTTTGTGCAGGCCGCTTGCAGACAGCGAGAAGCTACCAGTCAGGTCACATCGTGCAGCCGGGGCTCCAAAAAGCTCGGCTGAGGATGGAGAGGCGGAAAATGCTACGTCACAGGAGCCCAAGAAGAAGAGCAGCAAAGAAAAGAGGGACAAGAAGAAAGATAAAGAGAGGGATAGGAAGGTGAGATTAAGATGCTGGGAACATTTCCCACCTTCTGGTCGTAAATCAGATTCACGGAGCACTCGGGGCGAGAGGAGAACAGCAGTGCGCTGTCAGCTGCACCGTGACAATTTGATGACTCGGTGTTTGCATTTCTTAACCTGACTGACACCGACTGGAATATATTCTCCTGTTTTTACAGAAGAGCAAAGAAGAGAAGAAGAAGAAAAAACACAAACATGAAGAAAAGGAGGAGGATCTTCTTGGGGGTCAGGCAGATGAGCCTGTGGTCCAATCAGAAGAAACAAAGGAGGTGGAAGCACAGCCCACTTCAACTAGTGCTGAGGTATGCCTTTATACATGTTGGACCAAGGACGTTTCCTACATAGCGCTGCAGTTTGTATCTAACGTCCAAACACTGGTTTTAATTCAGATGTAAAACAAAATATATATATATAAGTAAAATGGCTTAAGGATACCTGTAGGAGTGCTCCTCAAATTCTGTCAAATGGTTAAATGCAAGCAGACACGTTTTTCTCATGTTCATTAACTCGGCGCTTCCATTGCTTTTTCCCAGCCTGTCTTTCAATCAGCTATAGCGATCAAGTATCATTTTCCTCGTAGCCGACTGTGCAGTCTCTTGCCAAATACTTGATTTATTCATGAAACAGGACAGTGTATTCTCTGTATCCATTTTCATGAATAGTAGTAAGACACAGAACCTGTTTGGCCCTCACCCCTCTCACCTCCTCGCGCTCCTCTCCCTCCCTTCCTCTTTTAGGTTTCGGACCTGGATTTCTGGCTCTCAAATGCTCCAGTGCCCACTAACACCCAGGTTGAGTCACGCCCCTCTTTCTTCCTCTCTCTCTCTGTCTGTCTCACCCTGTCCTGCCCACATCTGTTCAGTTTCATGACACAGTTTTTAATCAACCTGCCTCTGACATTGGTTTAAGCATACATTCTGTCTCTGTTGCCCTTCAGTCCCCCCCTGCATCTTTTGACACTACCTCTCTTTCACAGGGCTCACAGCACTATATTCTGTCATTTTCCAGCACCCTCCTGCTTTCTAGCATGTGTGTGTGTGTACACAGTATGTGTCTGTATGTGTCTCGTACTTCTTGCCTCGTGTTGTGTCAGTCATGATGTCAAAGTGGGTGCTGTTACTTTTATTGTTTTGTCTGTGGGGGTTTTTTTTGTGATTTTTATTTATTGATTTTTATTTTTTATTTTTGAGGAAGTGACAATGGACCAAATGTCACTAATGCGCCTCTTAAACCAGTGTGATCCTGGTAGCCATGCTTGTGTGAAACATGCAGTACACAAAAAAAACCCCATCCATACAGAAGGTGGGATCATTTTAGTGGTAGACAGGATATGTGAACTTCAGCTAAGAGTTATTGCTGGGATAGACTTTCCTTTAACTCTTCACCCCCAATATTTTGTGGTTCCTTTGCTGGTGCCAGCTTTTTGGAATTGCATGGTTCTAGGTCGGACACCAGCTCCACAGTGGTGGAAGAGGGGTAAACGGCTCCCCGGAACTTGGCCTAGAGTCATTTCCTCTTACGTCACCACTGTAGGAGCGCGCTATCCACTCTCCACTATCCCTTCTTCCATGATAGCACTGCGAGAACGTTCTTATCTTTGTTTCTGTTTGAAAACCAAGTAGAAGTTCCCAAATCAGTTGCTAAACTTCAACTTTACTACCAGAGTTTTTGATGACTGTGTTGCATAAGAATGCATGCATGGAGAACAACACTGCTAGCCAATGGAAAAATGAAAGCAACTTATGTGCGGCCTTCGGGGTACAGGCAACCCGTTAGAGTCAGCCGTTAACCTGAACATTTCCTTTTTTCTTTTATTAAAACAATTGGAAAATCACTTTGAGTTGTTTAAAATGACATCTATGTGGCCATACCAGGACACACTTCTCTAACCGTTTCCAACTTGTTTAAATAAGCTGAGCTATCCAGTTGCTCCACCATTTCATCCTGACTGTTCAATGAAAAGACTGAATAACAGGCGCTCTGTTTCCTTAGCTATGCATGTGAGATATACCCCAGATGAGAGCAAAGATTTTGGTTGGCTCCGTCATGACTGTACGCTCAGATCTTTCAGGCCTTTTAACTTTCCCTTTGGGCGTTTCTGTTATTAACCATTTGAACTGTCAGCCCAAGAGTTAAAGCTGCCCCAGTAATATCCATCGATGTCTTTGTAGAAGGCTTGTTTTTCATTCTGGCTGTCACACCAGCGTCCCAGATCATACTGTTGCATACATTTAGCCTGTCAGTCAGCCCGTTTCAGTTTTGAGCAGCACCCAATGAAGCTGGTTAGTGCAATGGATCCAGCAGTTGTACAGCAAAACCACTGTAGATGTAGAGGTACATACAAACATGATGTGCTCATGTTTAGCATTCTTTCATGCAACACTCTTGGTTCATTGTAATCCGATGTTTGTTTGTGGTGTCACTCAGCTCAGTAGGTTGCAGGTGATCATGAATGACTTCTCTTATGAATGACTGAGTGAACTCACTAACCTCACTTACCTCTGTTAACACAGAAGTGGTAGACAGTTTTAACCCATATGTTAAACGCTGAGGTTGTTCTTGTTTGTGTGTTTATTTGGTGGCGTGCTGGTGTATCTGAACAGGAAGCAGCAACAGTAGCAGCAGCAGAAGCAGCCCCTGTGCCCGAGGCGCCTACTGGCACAGCGGCCGACTCTGAGCCCGATGAGCCCAAAGACACAGAGACGGAGGAGAGTGTGAGTTAACACTTACGACGCAATAGTTGAAAGGAACAAAGTCTTACTGCACCGCTTGAGATACAAGTTCACAATACCCCCCCTGCACCGCTTGAGATACAAGTTCACAATACCCCCCCTGACTGGACTCGGGGAATTGGCAACTCTAATTCTCATACATTTGTGTGAACGATGTATCGCAGACCTGCCTGTTTCTGTAGGCTCTGGGGAGTAATTCTGCCACTTGATGTTTTTTATTTTCATTAGTGATTAAACACTGATTCAGGAAATTTATCTCCGTCTCCTTTTTTGCGTTTTTGTTTATAGAAGTCCTCCAAACACAAGAAGAAGAAGCAGAAAAAAGAGAAGGAAGAGAAGGAGAAGAAAAAGAAAAAGAAGCATCATCACCATCACCACCACAGCGATGGCGGTGGAGAGGAGTCGGTGCAGAATGGCACAGTGGAGGACGAGGAGCCTCTGCCGGTCAGTGTTAATGTCGCCACACCATCAAACTTAACCTATCGTTATTTTTAATTTGTAAACTATAGCTTATGTTTCCTAAATCAGAATCAGTACAGCAAGATGTACAGAATTGGGCTTATTTTATTTTTTTTGTCATTGCTCTCAATTTACTTAACAGAATAGATAAGAAACAACACTGATAAAAGCATGACACGGACAATAGCAACTTGTATAGCATATTTAAATGTGCAGTTAGCGAAGATCTTGGAATAATATATTTAACAAATTGGGGATGGATAGCTGGTTACTATATATACATGAGGAAATGACAATACAAATGTATAGAACTGTACAATAGCATATTTATACGTACAGCAAAACATTATGTATCGCACTCTTTGGTTTACCATGTGGTGGACGTTAAAGTAGAGACAATATGAGTGAAGTAAAAATCAGATTGGCATCTTAGTGTCATTCCTCTTGGATTAACAAAAAAAAAAAACCAACTTACTGACCTCAAAGCCACGAATAACTCAATGCCGCATGTAGGCAGTATAATTTATCATCATTCGTCCAAGCTCCACTGTGTAAACCCACTTACTGCTGCCAACACACACTGCTCCCCTTGTTATACAGCAGTTAGGTAGGAGCTCCTGTTGCCTAGTTAGCATACTGTGTGATGGAGAATGCCTCCTCTGACCTGAGCTCTTCTCCTTTCAGCCCATGTCCAATTACTGCCTGCTGGCTGAAAACTCCTACATCAAGATGGTGAGTGATTGTGACTGCGATCCCAGGCTTTGGAATTATTTTATTTTATGTATTTTTTTTTGCTCTCATTTTGTTAAAATAATTCTGGTCTGATTTTGGCCATGAAAACATTTAATTCTCCAATGTAATTTTTAGCATCCAAAGCTGCTCATGCCTCCTCCAATCTAATAGTTTGCATTGTAAATTGAAATTCACCAAATGAACCAGATTGTGATAAATATTCTGCTTTATTTAGACATGTTGGGTTCTTCTGTTTACTTTAGTAAGACAATAAATAAAATCCTTTTCTTGTTACTTTTTAGCACACATTTCTTTCTAGATGCTGAGAAGGAGAAACATTGCTGTTGTTTCCAAGTTCCAGCATGTGGAGGAATAGGAGTTAAAAAATAAAATAAAACTATCATATACAGATTTCTCTTTTTCTCTTCCTCTCTTTAAAGATGATGGAGGATGCTGATCAGGTATTGGTTATAGTTTTGTCCTAGATGTGTTTCTCTCTGGTCTCGTTGCTCTTTACAGGCCTTCCTTCTTGGGCAGACTAATTTATGTTTCACTAGCGCAGCAGCGCTCAGTTTCTGAGAATGACTCTGTCCTTGTGTTTATCTCCTTGTGTTCACTTCTTGGAAATGGTGATGTGTTCTCTGGATCTGGGTAATGACACTGGTTTGCCTTTTTAACGCTGTGTAAAGAGAGGAATGATGAGACAGTAATTCAGTTCCAAAACAATACACGTTTATCACTTTCGTGTTTTCCCTCTTGCCCGTAAGGTGTGTGACATCCAGGGGAACCTACAGGATGGCAGTCAGGTGGTAGTATCTGTCATCTTTGAAAATAAGAGTGACAGCTTTCTCAAATCCATGGAGTTCAACGTGCTGGACTCTCTGAACTCCAAGCTGCAGAGGCCAGAAGGGTCAGGTCCACATGATGGCCTCGTCGTCCCCTTCCAGCTTCCCCCTGGTCAGTTATTATATGATTTTATAAAGAAAAATTGTGTATGAATCCATCCATCCATGACTGTGTATTAAAAACCCATAGCCCCTCAAATCTTATTATTCATATTTTGGAGGGGCATCCAATCAGAAGTAAGTTAGCTTAAAATGAAACTGTTTTTCTTTTGTTTTTTTCAGGCAGATTATTAACTGAAGCGTTCGCTGAAGCAGCGAATAAATCTTTGCCCCTCAACATTCAGAACTTGTTCCAAATAAGACCGAATACTCATGACCTGAGAGGAATTTTTATGTTCAGCAAGCCAGTAGCAAGGACAAATGTAAAATATCAGAGTATTGCAGTCAGAGGAGTTGGTGTGTGGAACACCTGTACAGATGAAATCAAGACAAGTACATCAATACAAAAATTCACACAATTGTTTAGAAATAATAAATTGCATGAATATAGGAAATCTTCCTCTCAGTGACTGAGGTGCCTCATTGTGTCCTCTTTTTATGTGGATCAAGGCATGAGCAGCCCAACTTTTGGTGTTCATTGGGGTGTTTGTCACATGGATACAGAATGGGCTCAGAGATTGGGCGGATGTTGTGGAGAGGGTGATTGGTTTATGTGGAAATGTGGTTTGTTGTTGTTCTGGTTTGCGTGCTGTGAATGGCTTTATTTGTGTGTGTTCAGTGTGTTGGACTTGTACATGGTTAACCATATCTGATCGAATGGTGTTGATTCCTGGATATGGATTTGCAAACAATGAAGTTTGAAATGGGGCGGGGGTAGGAACAAGAAAAGTGTAAACTTCATCCTACTCCTTTTCAAGCACATGCATTCTGTAGCCATAGATGCATACATGAAAACTTGATGATTTTTAAGTTTTGTTGTTGTTGTTACTATTTCAATTATATCTGCATGTTCAAAATAAAATTATATCTAGCTGTCTTGTAAGATAAACTAGAATGTAATTTGAATATATACAATGAAATTTGAATTTATGGAATGGAACTTGGAAAAAATAGAATGTAATTTGAATACTACTAAATTTCAGAAGAAATTTTATGTGTGCCTATGCTACTGCCAATCAGTGTAGGTTGCTTGTCCCAATTCGTGTAGTCGTTGAAATGCAGCTGGCAAATGCGTCCTTCATTTCCCCGAATTTCCCCCAAACAAATCTCACAAGAACAATAGGCAAAGTGATTGGCTTGCAAAGCTGGAAATTGGTGTTGTTAGCGGAGTGCATTTCGTTTCCAGAGTAGGAAATGTGAGAGGAGGACAGATTTCCTACCCTCAAACAAACGTAAGTTATGGTACAACGGTAATAGGTAATGAAAAGATTCTTGAACCGTGAGCGTCAGGGGGGTCTGAAGATATATTGACCGAAGGCTCAAGTGTTCACGTCCTTTCGTTAACAAGATATGACAATTGGAAAATGCCTCCCGTTTGAGACTTCCAGTGCGGATTTTGAGCAGAGATTGTATTGTTTGTCTATGGAGCGTTTTCAGACTTTGTGTTGCCCCGAGGCGATTTGCAAAAAATCTGTAAGTCCCACAATAACGATGTAGAAATTTTCTGAAAGCCAACAAAAATACCTACACTTTGATGTATAATTTGTGGGGGTTAAGTGAAAATTGACCAAGTAGCAAGCAGTGGTTCGGACATGAAGAAAAGCTTGAGAAAGCTAGAGTGAGCTGCTCTAAGCTCACTGCATAGCAATGATTCATTCGAATGGAAGAGAAAAAATTGCGTAAAAAGATGAATAATTAACAAAAAAGTATAACAGTAATAATTACCACCATTCCCAATTGAGCCACATGAAATTATATAACATGTGTGAAGCATGGCTCAAAGCTGTGGGGTGAGTTACGCTTTACAATTTCAGGCGGAAGAAGAAGAATAATAATAAGAAGAAATGGAACGTCATTCAAATGAATGACCTGAGAAAGATTAATATGTGGCCTTGCTTTGCATAGGCACGCATAATAAGTATTACTTAAACCATGTAAAGTTAGTCTAGCATAATCCAAGATGAAAAAGTGGGGTTGGAAATGGGCATCCTACTTATCCTATATTGGCTTACTAAAATAAATTAATAACATAAAACAAGCATTTTCCTGGTAATTGTAGTGGTGGGTTTTCTGAATAAATGTCCATCGTTTTTATTGAGTTACAAATGATTCAAGCAGCAAATTCAGAAATTGTATTTGAGGTGCAGTATGAGTTTTGAAAGTTGTTGAGTTCGATAATGTGATGCTGAGAGCTTCTGTTTTTTCTTGTAGGAGTGTCCAATGAAGCACGATTTGTCTTCACTGTGCAGAGCATCGTAATGCCACAGAAGCTGAAGGGAACCCTCACCTTTATTGTAAAGGTTAGTAGCGCCATCTGTGCTAAAAAGAAACAAAAGCTAATGAAAAAGAAGAATCACAAAAGCACATCTAACCTTGGTTCTGAAATCCAAATGGAACTTAGACAAGACTGATGGGATTTTTTTTTTTAATACGCTTATATTAAACTTGCGGCTTAATAGATTAATCTTTTGTATTTGTAATACTCGAGTTGGCGTAGCGGCAGATGAGTTACTTCCGAGACCTATCAAACAGGTGCTGCATTACCATGTTTTTAATGGGCTGTGTTGCTCCATTCCCACAGAATGAGGACTCCTCCACTCATGAGAAACTGGACTTCAAACTGCACTTTACCTGCACCTCCTACCTGATCACTACTCCTTGTTACAGGTTGGTTATGCCACTCCATTAATTCATATCCAAGTTTCAGTGACTCATTGAAACTTTTTAAAGAAGTTGTTGAAACTCCTCTCAGTGTTTCCAGGTAGAAAGCGTCACGACACTGCTTTGACGTGGGAGAGTTTGTAGACTGAGTGTAGTAGAAATTGGTCATCTTTGAGGAAGAATAAATATCAGTAAATTTCACTGCACTTGTTTGAAGATGGAGCTCGTGTGAAATTTTAAATGAAAAAGATCAAGGGTCATGCTCTGGGAACCATTAAAATCTGTCGATGTTTTGTCAGATTTTAGTAATGGAGAAATCTAAAGTTGACTTCTTTTTGTTCTTTTGCTCTCTCAGTGATGCGTTTGCAAAGTTGCTGGAGTCGGGAGATCTGAAGAGCAGCTCTGTCAGACTTGAGGGAGTTAACATGCCCTTCCATCACCTTCTGGCCATGATCTGCTTCCACCACCACTTCTCAGGTACATTTACATTATCTCTATTTATTCATTTACTTCAACACCAGGGGACCTGAAACCTGTGCTACTACACATGCAGGAAATTTCAAAGAGAAATTGCAATCATCAGAGGGAAATATTTGAAATGTCTACTAATGCTGGGTGATTCTGACATTAATTCCGATGCGCTGCATTTGTGCTTCTTTTTCGTCTTTGATCAGTTGTGGAGAGGATCAACTCCTGTTCCTCCATGTACAGCAGGTCTATCCAGGGTCACCATGTCTGTCTGCTGGTCAAAACTGTAAGCGACTATAACGTAAATATTAGCAAAACGGAAGATGAAAAGAGTTTTCAGGCGGTGACGCTGACCTCGTCTCCCCCTCTCTCCCCCTCTCTCTTAGTCTGGTCAGACTGTGTCCATTGACGCTAAATGCGACGAGCCAACGCTGCTTGGGAATGTGCTGGATGAGATCAAGCAGACCTTCTCTCAGTGCTGATTGTGTCTGACAGCCGAAGGGTGCTCCCCAACCCCCACCCCTCCCTCACTGAAACACAACATAATCACGTTACGAAACACTGCAACTGGCACCTCCAGTGTCGCCCTATTTATTAGTCCTCAGATTTGCAAGATTTCTTTCCCCTTCTCTGCTTCTCCAGCGCCCCCACACTTTGTCCCTCTGCACTCTGTGGTCACCCCCTCACACTTGATGTTGTTTTACAGACTCATTGTGTACATGCGTCATTTTCGCTGCATTGTAATTTTCATTTTTTACTTCCTAGTTTTCAAACAGGCCAACCTGTTACACCCTGACTCTGAGCTCCTGCTTCTGGGCGCCTGGCGTCCTCTGCTCTTTCCTGCGTCTCTTTCCGCCCTCCACTCTGTCGGGAATTCAATCTGTGACGCTCACGTCATGTAATGTTGACAACTGGACTTTTGCTGTTAATGGTTGAATTGTATTTTTACTGTTTTGAAGTTTTTGTCTTTGGTTGGTTTTTGTTGTTTTGTCTTTTCTTTTTTTTCTGTCTTTTGTCTGAAGCCTGTCTGCGCCTTTGTCTAATCTCCTTCTTTGCTGCTCACTAAAAATCTGTGTGTGCTGCTCATCTGTGTAGGCCTGGAAAAAAAATAATAAATCAGGTGACTGACTCTTTTTCGGACTAAATGGGGCGCTACAACCTGCTCGCCCATCACTGACCTGGTGCCTGGAGAAGACCAGACACTGGGCGAGTGCAGTGAGAGGAGAGCAGAGGTGAAACCAAAGCTACAAATAAGGCATGGGATTTAAACTTGTATCGAGGAGCTTTTGCCCTACTTGCCTTTTGGCGAGGCTCAGAGCAGATCTGCTGGTGTTTAGTGGAACCGAATCTTTGTGTCTCTACGGGTGATTGTACAGTAGTTCAGTAGTTTTGCTCTGTGCCTTAGCCCTGCAGTTTGACCTACCCCGGCACTTCATAAGTCTTGTAGAGCCCCCACCTCTCCCCTGAGTGCATCTGTTCACTGATCTAACAGTGCTAAACTGCAGATTGATGTATTCTTATTATTCCTTTTGCGAATCCAGTGCAATGTGAGATTTCTATTACACCTGACAAAGCCAGCTGTGTTCTACCACGCATGGATGGTTCAGTTATTGTATAGAAGATGTAATAATATTGTAAAGCAGGATGCTGCTCTTTGTCTGAAGGCACTGCGGTTCTAAAGGTTGTCACTTGGCCAACGTATTCATGGAATAATCTGACATAAAGAGCTAGTCCTCTGTGACATCACTGTCCTCTAGGGGGAACAAAAAGACAACCTGTGACAAGTTAAAGGACGCCACACTAATACTCTCAACCTGCCTGTACTGTTTCTTTTAAAACCGCTGGTCTCCATATGAGGTTGTTAAAAGTCGTTTACTACCAAGCGGACGCTGTTAACTGGTCAGTGGCTCGAGGTGCCCTCTGAGTCAGTATTAATCAACACGGCTTCCACAGTTAAGGAAGCATCGCCTCTGTCAGCAGCAGTGTGCGGTTTTTGTCTGTCCTCATGTGAAATATTTGCGCCAGTGTCCCGCTCATGCATCACAGAAAAGGCTAGCTGACCCACCCGTATAAATCCCCTCATGTTTCTTTGTACCTCCAGAAACTGCCTTGCCACTTTTTGTGTGTATATTTGTGTGTGTGTGTTGGGAGGAGTCTTTAAAGGAAACAAAACACCCGACTTCACGCTGAACTCTTTATTTGATGTCTTCATTTGGATCATTCACGTTTAAAGCAACCACCCCGTCCACTTCAAATAATCCTTGTAGTAGCAGGACTGAAAGAAAAAAAAAGACTTGGTAGCGTCTCTGTTCATATATACTTGTAAGACCCTCCTCTCTTACATCTGTCTGCTATTGTAGATAAGAAACATGATAATGATGTCTGTGGCCTGAAGGTCAAGTCAGCCGTTCCACTAGATCTTCAGTAGTAGAGTCTGAAATCAGAGGTGAGCAGCTGTTTTTCGGGAATGTCAGTAGAATGATGTACGTGCTCCCCGTTCCTGAAAATGATATCCATGAATCTGAGAAACAACTTCTCTAATCACACGCTGTCCTAATACTGATCATTCTGTGCATACTGTTAGATTAAAATTTGTATATTGCATGATTAGGAATGTACACTTTTATTTTCCCTTTTTCTTTCCCATGGACACGCTTACACAGACGAAGATTTGTCATTCCATTTCTCCTTTCTTTTTCCTACTTGTTTTGTTTTTTTTTAAATGAAGTTTTCTTGACCATTCTCTATTTTTGATGGTATTGTGTTTTTATCTATTCTAAGTGCAGACAATTAAAAGAAGTGATACCATTGAATGTTTTTAAATTATTAGTCACAGGGAAAGGAAGGGGGTTCTGTTTGGTGTCGCACCACTGAGGACATGGGGCTCACAATAACAGCAGAACAGGTTACATGAAGCAGTGTACTGAGAGGCAAACCCGCTCTGTCTTAACACTCTGTTGGTTCAGCTGTAGTCACTTATTCTACCAAGTTTGGCTTGTGACATTGAAATATACTCTCATATGACAGATTTTTCAAGGTCCTGTCTTTTTATTTCTTCATAGTCAACTCTACAATGTCATGAATTCAGAAGGGGACAACATAAATTACATTCCCTTCAAAGAAATTCCACTCGACAAAAAAATAAATAAAAGCTGTAAGAAGATGCTGTAGTCCTTTTGTGTGTGTGTGTGTGTGCCTGTTAAAGTGAACCAATTAGCATACACAAAAACTAGAGTTTTTCTGTGTATGAAATGATAGAAACCTGGAGTGTGTACGTGTAGATGAAGGGGTTTATTTTTTCTTTTTGAAGGGGGGTGTTCTTTGGTAAATTATTGATAAAGAGACGAGTATTAAAGCGAGATGTGCTGCTTTGAACTTCAATTCCCAGAAAGCCTAGCCTGGCAGCAGAAGTAATCGAGACCTCGACTGACTGACAGCGAGCAGCTGAGTTGAGAAAAGTTGAGCAGACAAAGCCTCAGTTTGAAGTTTTATGAAAAACTTGTTCGTCTTATCGAAAATGCCGCTTGGCTTACATCCTTTTTCTAATAACACACCCGATAAAAAGAGGAGGTTGACAAGCTTTCGATAGCAAAGATAACCGAGATCAAAATGAATTTCCGGTATAGACTTTCAATACAAAACTCGCGGTTCGAACAGTTTTTTCTCTAAGCACAATGAACACTAACGTATGTTTAACTACAAGCACATTAAACGACACAAAACCTAAAAGAAAAAGGAAAGACGCTACCTTCATCATAAACATTGAAAACATCCGAGCTGTAAGGTCTTAATAAATTAACCCAAGTCGTTTACCTGAGAGAGTGCAACTAAAGTAAAGGTCACAAGAGGGAGGGATAAATTGTGCAGTGCTGAGAGACAGTATTTGTCCCCTTCCTGATTTTTTTCTATTTTTTGCATATTTGTCTCACTAACACGTTTCAGTTGACAGAAATTTTAGGAAAGCTGAACAAATACAAAATGCCGTTTTAAATAATGATTTCATTTATTAAAGGAGAAAAGCTATCCAAATGTACCCTGTGTGAAAGACCACAAAATCAAAACTTTCATTTTCCTTTCAGTCTTTCAGTGGTGGACTTCGTTAGATATTCTCCTTCAGGATTTTCTGGCAGACAGCAGAATCCATGGGTCCATCATTTACAGCAAGTTGCCCAGGTCCTGAAGCAACAAAGCAGCTCCAGACAATCACACTATCAGCGCCATATTTGACTTGTGGGTATGATGGTCTTTTTATGAAATGTGTTAGTTTTAGGATTCAAACTTTCAAGTTAAACTTTTGCCGCATCCGTCTCTAGAGTATTTTTTTCCCAGTGGTCTTGGGGATCAGGAAGATGCTTTTGGCAAAGTTGAGACAAGCCTTGTTCAGAGTCAGAATCAGAATACTTCAATGATCCCTTAAGAAATTATGTGATTGTGATTTTTGCCTTGGAACTCTCCCATGGATGCTATTCTTGCCCAGTCTTTCTTTTTTATTGAATAATGAACATTGGTCTTAGCTGAGGTAAGTGAGAATGCAGTTCTTTAGACTTTGTTCTGGGTTATTTTGTGGAGGAGTTGTCAATTCCATTTTCCAGTTTGGATTTGGTAGACCAAAACCCTCTCTATTTTCAAGATTTTTGATAAAGCATATAGTTGGGGCTGGATCAAGTGACCCTAAATCCCCCCCTTAATTATGTTGCAAGAGGCCAATAGTCTGTTGGGGGCTTCCTATGATGCATTGTGTGTTTCTTCTTCACTCACCTTATTTGCTTATTATGTGTTTATGCACCACTCTGCATTTAATCAGTAGTTATTATTACTCTCTGGCAAAAACACAAGTGTTTCTGTTGTTCTGCTTTCCTCCTCTCACCCCCAAACACTCAATGGATAACTCGCCAAGTGCCTGCTCATAAGGGGTGGTTTGATTGTTTGGGTTTTCTCTCTGTTATTGTAGGGTTTTTATCTTACATAATAAAGTGTCTTGATGCTACTGCTCTTGTGATTTATCTTTTAAAATTTTAGTTTTGTTTAACATGGGTTAAACTGTGTTAAATATAATATACTTGTATTGATAACATAATATCAAACATTTGTTTGACAATCTCAAACAGACAAGTTTGAAAAATTAGCAACAAAAAAAAAGAATTCAGGAAGGGGGAAATATTTTTTTCACAGCTGTCTGACATGCGCTACTGATACTTAGGAGTTTTATTTTGAAGAATAGCACCGGAAATAAGGCAACTAATGCCTTCGACTTGATAACGGTAGGTTCAGATGGTCGTTAATAACTGGGGCTCCCTTGGATTGTTCACAACAACAGAG
This sequence comes from Pelvicachromis taeniatus, assembly GCA_015108175.1. Taxonomy (NCBI): domain Eukaryota; kingdom Metazoa; phylum Chordata; class Actinopteri; order Cichliformes; family Cichlidae; genus Pelvicachromis; species Pelvicachromis taeniatus. The sequence goes on from VURO01006305.1 coordinate 52,766, forward strand.
AGGAAGGCGCACCAGCTCCGGCCAAATAAAGCCCAGACGCATTTTGGAACCGCACACAAACGGAAACCAACCGTTCCTGCGTGACGAGCGCCGTTCTTTTACTGTTAGCTGTTGTTTGTAACGAGCTAGCTTTGTCGTTCGCAGTAACAGCTGTGGTGGGTCGCTGATATTTTTTTTTAAATATATAAATCGCCGTGGAATATGGCTCAGAATAGACATCATGTAGCCAGTTCCCAAAAAGCATTAATGCTGGAGATGAAAAGTCTCCAAGATGAGCCGGTCGAAGGGTTCAAAATAACTTTGGCGGACGAGTCAGACCTGTACAACTGGGAAGTAGCGATATTCGGTCCCCCGAATACACACTACGAGGGTGGTTATTTTAAGGTGAGTGGCTAATGTTAGCTAGCAGTCCGTCTATTGTTCTTTAACTGGATCGCTTTACTGTATATTTCAGTAATTTACTCATACAAGGCAACCAAGCGACAAACCTCACCCTTCATGTAACCGTTTCCACCAGCAGCAGGTAATAGTTAATAATGTTAACTTGGCTAATTGTGCCCCGTTTAGCGTTATTGTGACAAATACTTCTTTGTTTAACTTTAAATCAACAAGACTCCATGATAACTTTGTTGCTGGGGCATATTTTCTCTCTCCTTAGAATACAGATTCAGTGAGGTCTGTTACAGACCTTACATGTGCCCGAGTTACTTTTTTGTTGGCTTGAAACAAAAGGTTGTTGAGCATAACCGCCTCCGGCACTACCTTGATAGATAGGCTCATCATCTATCTCGCTAATTCAATCGTTTTCTTTGTGTTCATCATTACAATTCAGCAGCCCTGGCTCGAGTGCTCGTTTTTTGTTGGTTATTCAAATGTACCATACATAATGCATGGTACTAACCTTGCTTTTGAAGTGTTGAATGGCTCCCAGCCTTAACTTGTCTAACTTGTGTAGTGACTCATAATTTGTTTTCTCGTCTACTTCCTCCCTTGAGAGTAAAGATGAGTTGGTTTTGTTCCTGTTTAGCAGAATTTGTGCTGATTATAAACCGCCACCAGCGTATTTCCGTCTTCAGAAGATTTGTTTGAGTGTGCCATTTCTCTGCCCTTTGATCCCCCCTGAGTACTGACCATTAAGTAGTGTTTTAAAGTTCTAGTACAAGTATTTATATTGGCATGTCTGTTGTTGCCATGCTCTCTCATTCTAACATTTAAATGTTGCAACTCACTGGAGTCGTTGTTTTGGTGGTGTCATGCTCATCCTGGAGGGCGATTGGATTCATTACTTTGTTTGTGTTTGGTGCAATAAAGCCCCAAGTAGCTATGCTTCAGACTTGCCCTAGATTTGTTTTTGTTTTTAAATTTCATTGTGTTTCAATAAACAAATGCTTACTTGCTGAGAGAAAACAGGTGAAACCCCAGTTTTAATTTGCAGAAATACAAAAGTAAAAAAAAAAAATCTGCACGATCGCTTTACAGTGAGTTGTTTTTATTTGCTCACAATGCTAACCCTGTGTTGTATCCACACAACGGTTATTAAGCTGTAAATTATTAATATTGTCTTCAGACATCTCTCTTTTTGCACACCGACCCTTCAGCTGTCTTGATGTTTTTTTTGGTTGTTTTTGTTTTTGTTTGTTTCTTAGGAACTGGAACTACAATCTTCATTTTGCCTCTGCTCTTTTTAAAGCCTGTAAGCGCAAACGCAGGGGCCCGACCAGGCTCCCGTAGATTGTGTTCAGTGGGTCTGTGTGGTTGCCGTGTACAGGATTCTTTTGTTGGGTCAGGAATGCACAGCTTGGCTGTGAAATCCGCCGCATGGCTGTGACTCATTGTTCTGTGCTGGGTTTCTATCCGACCAGTTTGCAATATTCAGAAGAGAGCAGGGAGGGGAAAAAAAGAGGAGAGGGAAAGAACCACCTCTTTTTGGTGTTACCCAAACAAACAAAGAGTTATGACACGCCGTGAGGCCTGTTCATCTGAAGTGGGGCTGATACTGACGTCACGTGCAACCTGGCTGACTCAGGCGTTTATTTCACATGGGTGTTGCTTTGAAAAAGGCACACCATGACGAACACATTATGCATGCAGGCAGGCACGCACAGAGTGGACCGAGACATATTGAAGTGTCACTCAAACAGGATTAGATAACTGTCCTGGTTGCTTTAGTAAACACACAGTGCAGAAGTAAACACGCAGTGCCTTGTCACGATATGCTGACCCATGACCTGTTACTTTCATATACTCGCCAGTGCTAACACCCATTTGCTGACTCTGACATTTCTGTGTATTCATGTGAGGAATCCCTTTAGGCTCTGAGACCGACTTTTACTGACTTTGGCCTGTAGTAAGCTGTGGTCTTGGGACGTGAACAGCTGAGTTTGCTAGAGGAGTGGTTCCCATATTTGGTGCTGAGACAGGTCAAGGTGTGCTTAGAGATTTAACGACACTACCTGAAAAGGACTGATAAGTAGTCGCGGTGGGGGAAAAGATCAATACGACGTAGTATCACAATTTATTTATTTTTTGTGTGTCAGTATTGGCTCGGTAAAAAGGGACACCAAATATTGATATTTTTCTTAAATGATATCAAATATTTTGGGAATACTGGAAACAAGAGGGCACATCGCATGCTCCACTATCCCTAACATTAGCTGAGGAAACTTGCATTAAATCGGCTCAACTGAAAAACCACCGGACACTGGGCACACTTAATTATCTCCTAATTCAGCAGGAGCTAATGGCTCAGTCATGTGAGTAAAAATGGGACATCAACCTTCTTGCAACTACAAAAGAAAACATAAAAATGGTGGCTGTCTGGTGACTTTATTGAAATTTTTTTCTTCTTTTTTGTACATTAAAACCACTTTTGGTGACGAGGTGATTGCACAGGTCGCCTTGAAGGAGGCACTCTGTCTGCAAACATTTGCAGTCTGAGTTGCACTGACGGCAATCTCTCTGAGAGAGCTTGTCGAAGATTTTAAAGTAATTGCTGTCTAATTAATAAATGCAGACAGATTGCCAACATCTAAGTGCAAATGGAATTGTTATATGTGAATTTCTGTCTACAAATACAGCAACGGATGTGTGATTTTTGACGATTTATCACAATAATTGCTGTATTATCAGAAACTGATTGCATCCAAATGGCAGCTTGACCCCATTCAACCACAGACTGATAGCAACATTCATGGTATTGATGATCTCATTTTGCACGATGGCGTTATCTTATTTGATACTGACAAAGTTTGAGGATGTAATTTGTGGCTAAAAAAAGGTGATGAATGGTTCTAAGTTTTTTAACATTTTGCAAGATGTTAAAAGCTGCAATTGTGATAATATTGCATGGTGGTGATTTTCAGCTCTGTGAATTACAAGCGTCCTTTTGGTGTGTCTTGAACCCAAATTGTTTAAAGACCACCATGTTGGAGTGTTTAGTCAGATTATTGTACATTGCAGATTATTCTAATAATATGCAGTCCTACTGTTTTTGCATATTTTTGCGTTTTGTGCACCTTTGTAAAGCCTTTCCTGTCTAGTCGTCTTGATGCATGCTCCCATGGAAAACGCTGCGTCCAGAGGAACAGAATCAACTTTTTGGGGTTTCCTGTTTAGTCAATCACTTTTTGAAATCTGAGGCTAAGATATGAAAACGTTTCTAATGCAGAGAGTTTAAAAATATACTCCATGCAGGAAACGGTGTGTAGCTTACACTGAGTGTAATGAGTGTTTGACTCTCTCACTCTGCTTTTTTTTTCTTCTTCTTCTTTTCTCTCACATCTGTTTGTTCCTGGATATAAGATTTGAGTCACACAGTTAAAAACACCCCACGGCTCTAACAGCTTACTCACCAGCCCAAATGAGAGGAAACCTAGTGCCACATTTCGAGTATGACTGCTGCAGAACTTTCGCTGTTTTGGTTATTCACAGATTTATCTAGTGAGCAGCGACTTGTAGATGATTTGAACTTGAATCACAGTTTGAGTGCTTTAAAACCAGTTACAGAACATGGATAAAGATAGTAGTAAAGCGTCTTTTCTTCGTATAATACAAATTCGACACAGTTACTGTTTAACACAGTCAGAGACATCATGAAAAAGAGGCACAGCACTCAAATAGTCCTGAATTGATGCAAGGAGAAAGAATAGCTTCTGAAAAGACTTTAAGGTAGTGTCCCACCCTGAACACGTGCAAACACTACTACTACTACTACGTCCACCAGTGTATTTAAAGCTGTGAGTTTAATTTTGCTTTCTATTCTGTCGGCAGTACATTTAATGTCTGCCGAAAACCGTAACCATTAGCCACAAGTGAAACGGACATTTTTAGTTTTACCAAACATTTTCTAGAACACACTGAGCATGAGACAGGGTACACGCCGGCCAGGTCAACAAGTTGTATCGGAAAGACTTCAGACGCGGCAAAAGATGCAGTATTCACTATTTGTGTCCACAGATACAGTCATCTAATTATGCTTCACAGCAAAGTACCCTGTGGTGACTTGTAGAGCTCACACTAGTGCCACAGGTCTTTTGAAGGTCCTGGAGATTGGGCGGGGTGGGCTGTGTCAACTTTCTTACTTGAGGTCATAATGTAAATGGGGGATCTGCAGCTAATACTTTGAAAGAAAATACATTTAATCTCTCACTCAAGTGTTTTTCTTGACTGACAGACCCCATGTTCACAGCTGTTATGAAAGAGGAGAGGTGCCCTTTGGTTTTTGCCCAGGCCTGTCTGTTTTTGTTTTAAGCACTTGACAATCAGATGACAGGAACTGGTTGCTGTTAAGCAGCTGACTTTGTACTTGCACCTTTCTAATATGCTACAGAATTTGTACATGTTCCCTGTTAGCCTTGCAGTAGCAGTAGAGGGGAGAGTAAAAAAAAAAAAAAACCCTAACCTGACTGCAGTGTGCCTGGCTGAGCTGCTGGAGTCATGTTTCCCCCTCTGGCTGTGTCACAGAGAAACAAGAGCAGGGTAGAAGGAAGGGAAAAAACCTCCAAAAACAGGGAATATTGAAACGGCCAGATCAAGAGCAGGCACAGCCCTTTTGCTCGCAATGGTCCCCCCCTTTGAAAGCGCAGCCTGCTGTGAGCAGAGGTGAGTGTGAGGCCCTGGTAGACTGTTATAACCATCCCCTGAAGCCCTGGCAGTGTGTTCTCTTCCTGTTTGGGCCACTAGTGCAATAATCTCATCTCTGAGACGTGGCTCAGTGGGCTTATTGAAATGTCATTGCGTGAAGATCACCTAAGAGTAGTTTGAAGTATAACTGTATTACAGCTCTCAACAATAAGAAGGACAGGGGAAAAAAAAAAAAAACAATTGAAGAGAAAGAGGGGAGTTGTTTGGCTGTGAAACGATTTGGTCTCACAGATTTGCATGTGCTGTTTGGAATCTGCTCTGTGCCGGGGCCATTTTCCTTGTCCTGCGTAAGTGTGAGAGAGGATGAGGTCTGTGGGGACGGTGAAGAGGTGCGCAGGGAGAACAGAATGATTTGTTCTGTTCAGGGTCTTTGCTTTGACCTGGTTTACTTCGCCTCGCTGTCATTATCCGCAGGGTGGGCGTGCTCTTTCTCTGACTCGTTCCTTCCTCGAGGCAGCTTTTCAGGTCACAGTCAAAGATTTTCATCGAAATAGGAAACTGATCGTCGCCGTCTATAATGCGACAATAACAAGGGGAGTAGCTGCACTTCCTGTTAGCTTCTCAGATGAGATGTTCAAAGTGAATCTCCGTCTGAGAATGAAGGCTGCTCAGGCCAATTATTAGGCATGACATGCAAACCAGCATGTTTCAACAGATACTCCAAGAGTAGCGTTCTGTTTTGGGTAAACGTCTTGGTTGAGCTGCTGTAGGAGAAGAGACTGAGGTAAAGACTCGGCGCAGGACCATAGATGCATTTGAAAAGAGAATGCCGATATCGGCGTATATCTAAGACCCAGCTGCATTGTCCTCGCTCGTTTTCCTCCTCGTGTTTCTCGTCTTCTGTCTGATTTGGAGCTGATGAGATTGGAGATGAGCGGCTCACAGCTGCAGAGCAAATAAGCAAACCAAGCAGCCCGTCTTTGCTTGGGCCACTTCTTTACCTCAGCTATGCATTATCTCCTCTATCCACGTCCATCTGCAACCATCAGCTGTATAATAGGTAGTCATATAATAAGGTAGGTCAAGAGCCAATGAAGGGGTTGTTAAATTAGTTATCACACTCTTACCTTTTTGCTCATGGTTATTCTTAATGCATATCCCCATCTTCCTGCTTTCTTATTTGCTCTCAGACTCACAGGATTGTGATGAGTGGGTCTATTTTAGGGGAAGGGTTTCCACATGGGTCTCTCAGCCTGGGGCTAAAAACTGAGATATTCATTCAACTTGTTTATTCAGATGTACAAATTTGGCTATTTCTTAACAGGCAGGGTGAGTTTGTGATGCTATCCTGTGTACCACCAAAGAGTTGTTCTTCTTTTGAACTTCCCCACAGAGTATAGGATCTCTTCCACATCCGGTCACCTTTTGGTTTCCACGGTATCTCAGTGGCTATGAATGGATTTGGATGAAACTGAAGAAGAAACACAACTTGTCACAGTAAAAGGCAACGAAATTTGCTCTCTGCTTTTAACTTAGTGAAGTCAGCTAACAATCCAGCATCCGGGGAGCACGGGTGGATTTGAACCCCCAACCTGCTGATCAAGGGGTGAGCGCTCTACCTACTGAGCTACTCCCAACCCGCAGAGGTGTGAAACTAATTTTAACAGTGGTTTGTGTGTTTGTTTGTTTGTTTTTAAAAAAAATCAGCATTTAGCTTTATTTTATTTACTTTTGTTTTTTCTGGCAACAGGCATGTATTTGGGCTCTGTACCATTCCATTGGACACTGATTATGTAATGGAGGTCAAGTCTTCAAATTTAGCACAGGGGTTTACCTGGATAAAAGAATTACCGGTAACCTGCAATAACTGTGAATTTATTGAAATCTTGCATTTGACATACGCTCTCCATAGTATAATATTTAAAAAGACTAAAATTAGGGGAGTGATTCTAGTTTTAATCATGATATGTCCTGTGAATAAGTTACATCCAGCTTAAAAAGGCACGTTGAAGGCTCATTCAGTGTTTGTTTGGGGGAAAACCCCAAAGGACATTTTGGCACACTCAGCCAAAACCAGTCTTGGTCACTTTTGTAACCCTTGTATTATCTGTTGAGTTGGACCAGATGGAAATGAAGGCGCGATTTACATAACACTTTTCTAGTCTACGTTACCACTGAAAGTGTTTTAGGCTACAAGCTATATTTCCCCATACATTCATACTGTGCTTTATTCTTTGCATTTTGGCTGTGGGTGCAGAATGAACAGTTAAGAATGGGGCAGAATTTGCAAACTTCACTCACAAAAGGCCCAGCTCACCAGGAGATTCAAACGCAGAACTCTCTCACTGTGACCTGTGAAGTGTTGCTGAATGGCTGCTGATGATTAGTGTGGTTTATTTAAAACATCCTTACTGGTAAATGCTGTCACTGTTCGCTTATTTATTAAGCTCTAAATTACAGCAGATATTTGACTATCTATGGACATGCTGTGGAAAGAGGGAGCAACGGAGGGCCTGCGTTCCAAAATATACAAACTAATGTCTCCTTTGCCCCATTTCCAGCCAGGGGACTGATATGATCTTACTGCTTATATTGTTTTGGACTAAAAACTAAGCAATCACTGTTTCTGTATGGCCTCCTCCCCCTTCCCCCACCCTCCTGGCTAGCTGCTATGTGTTACACTGCTGCCAGGCTGTAATGTGTACAATGTTGGCTTGAACTCTGCACTCTTATGGGTCGCTGGATAATCTGGCAAGGCCGGTCAAACTCTGGGATTTTATTTATTAATTTTTTTTTTTCTCAGCCCCTCTTCTCTCAGGATTGTCAGTACTTCCTTTCTGGCCTGCTTCTCTATGGAGAGCACATGTTTATGCAGGTTAGGGTAGCGTGTGTGTCGTCTTGACTGAATTTATCTTGTACTGTTAATCATAGTGTACAAACACACTATGGCATTTAACACTATGACAAAGAGTGTTAAATGCAGATTCTGTGACGATCAACAAGTCGCTCAGTGTTTTTGCACAGATAAAACATTTGGCTGCACGCACTAGGGTTAAATTGGGCAATGCGGTCAAAGAAGGCTCAAAGCTTATAAAATTATATAGAGCCCAACACCCCCCCCAAAATGAAATCCCCCTACTCTCACTCCTCCCACTGCTGCTCCTCCACCACCCCCACTGCCAATTCAACCCCTCTCCTGCTAGGTGGTTCACTGGCGAGGACCAGCTGACCATGCCGAATCAGCAAATATACATGGCTGTGTGTATGAGAGAGAGACTTTGGCTGGGGGGGGGGGGTCAGAAAAAGGTTTCATGCTGTGAGTGATGGGTTTGTGTATAATAAGTCCTGTTGGTGTGTGTGTGTGTGCTCTGTCACCATCTCTCCCATGGCACGCTTTATGGAAAACAGAGGAGGGGTCTTCCACTCACAGGATTTGCAGTGTGTGTCTGTGTGGTTGTTTTCACTGTGAGGACATATAATAGCAGAACATGAGTGAGAGTAGTGGATTGTCTTGGGTTGCAGTGACAGCTGGAGAGGACAAACACATTGTCTTTATACCAGCACCATTACCACCACCCCCCTCAGCCTCCGGTGTTTCTCTAAGCTGCACGCGCTTTGCAGCTGAACGGACTGCAAGCCTCCATCCCTCCCTTCCTCCACACCATATTACATTACACTGTCATTAGCTATGTTTTGCAGTGACCCTGTAGCTACTATTTAGAGGTTTCTTTCAATCACTGCTGACGCTGATCAGCATGATTGTGGAGGTCTTCAATCAGCTGCTGCGCGTTGGCACCAGCGCTGCAGTGTAGGGCTTTGTGAAGAAAAACAGTCAAAGTCAAGCCCCCCCCCCCTCTCTCTCTCTCCTTGGCTGCTGTGTCTGTACTTGTGTGGTTATCTTTTTAAGGACCGCTTCAGAGTTTTAGACCTTGGAAGAGAGAACATTATGGCTTGGCTTATCTGACACAGGACTGTTTGAGAGGGCACATGTTAGGTTGGGTTTTGATAGTTAAAGTAACGGCTAGGGCATGCATTATGTCAGTGAATAATGCATAAATGACGGAGAGCCACACACATACATGCTTTTATTTCTTCTGCAGCATCATTCAGACTTGCAGTGTCTTCTTGCAATTGATTCTGACCGTGTGCGTGCGTATATCCATTACACAATATGAGCAAATGGCACCGAGATTGTTAACCCACAGTTTGTCTTTAATTAAAGACAATCATCTTGTTGCTCGGTTGGACTAATCAGTTGCAATGGTTACCAGGCAGTGACAAAGGAAATTGGTTACAACTTGTCTGTTCACATGAGAGAAAGGTAAACACTCGTCCTGTCAGTACGCTGCTAATGGGTGTCTTTTCTCACCCCCAAGGCTCGGATCAAGTTTCCCATCGACTACCCGTACTCTCCACCAGCTTTCCGCTTTCTCACCAAAATGTGGCACCCGAACATCTATGAGGTAACTTTTAACAATTAAGTGTGCATGTTAAACGTTGACATTTTTATGTGATTCCAAGTAGAAAAGTTTGTTTTTGTCTTCAGCCCTAATATTTGAATCTTTTCGCACTTCTTGAAGGCGACTGCTTGTCTGACCATGTTGGTTTAATATCTCATGTCCCTAGAACGGGGATGTGTGTATCTCTATCCTTCACCCGCCAGTGGACGACCCACAGAGCGGTGAGCTGCCTTCGGAGAGGTGGAACCCCACACAGAACGTCAGGTACGCACCAGGCTCTAGGAACAACTCAACGGAAAAAAAGGCTTGTAGCTAGACCATAATGAATTCTTAATTGAGTCATTTAGATCAGTGCTGTCAATGTTAACGCGGTCATCACGAGTAACGCGTTAAGATTTTTAACACACTCAACCCGTCTGGAGCGCAGAATGGACAAACTGCCCAAAATGCGTTGACAAAGACATTTCAGGGATTTTGTGCCAGTCTGCGCTCCAGATGGGTTAATTGTTAATCGCCTTAGTGGTGCTTAAGCTGCGTTAACGCACATTAACCCAGAGTAACCCCTCACACTGATCAATCTGCGTTAACTCGTTAACGGGGATTTGCCCATTTTGATGTGTTAACGCTGACAGCACAAATTTAGATGCATAATGCATTTTGTGTCAGTCAGGATTTTGCTTTCATCATAGAGTAGGAAAGTTTGAACAGATCTGGAGATGCACTGGCTGTGCACCTGCTGAAAAAGGTCATTGGCCATGGCCAGTCATGCTGATCATGGCCAGTGCAGCGGAGGAGCTAGACAATGTTTGTGGCCAGGCTGAGACATTTGCTTACATTCGGGTGGCATTCTTGCATTTCCTTGCATTCCCCCCCTTATTTATTTTTTTAATTTCTTTTAACCGTTTAAAGTTCTGCTAGGAAAAAAGCTACTGGTTGTAATACCAGCTCCACCTGTACATGTCTGAGCCTCTAAACAGCTTCACCATTACTCAAGTATGGTGGCAAGACTGTAGTCAGTGGAGGCCAGTCCCCTTGCTGAGGATTCGGTCTCAAACATCCAGTTCTGTGCTGATTTAATCAGACTGTGCAGCATTTGACAAGCAGTGCATGGCATATTTACATATGCAGAGATACTTCTTGTGTGAAACAAAAAATAATATTTAATGGGTCTTGATTTTTATCTGTCATCCTCAAAGTCCTCAAGGCGTTTTAAGATTGTGAGCATTATGTGTTAAATTCTATTAAATGAAATCACTAAGTGCTTAAAAAAGCTTCATAAAAGTTCATCCATCCATCCTCTGCTTCTCCTCATCAGGGTTGTGGGGGGCTGGAGACTATCCCAGCTACCATAGGACGAGAGGCGGGGTACATAGACAGGTCCCCAGCTTGACATGGGGCTAACACAGAGAGACAGACCATTAACATTCATACCTATGGACAATTTAGTCACCAATTAACCTTACCCATGAGCTTTGTTCATGTTTGATTTATTTTATCACAACTGCCCAAATTTGTTACGAAGATGGCTATAATGTGGTTAGACCTGCTTCATGAAGAACTGGAGCCATAATGCTACAAATGCTTCAAACTTTCACACACTCGTTTTTATGAAGTAATGTTAGCACTGCACCACAAGACCAGAAATAGAGCATTTTATTATGTACTTTGGGAAATTAATCTTGACTGCAATTTTGTCCACAGTAATGAAGCCTCAGAGCTGAAAATTACAAAAGCGGTACCGGATTTGTGCCTACAGAGCAGAAACCGTAGATGGCTGACTCGAGATCCTGTAGCATGAAAACAGGATGATTGTTTGAGGCCTTTTCTCAGCTTGCTGCAGTTTAAATGCAGCAAACACCCAAACATGATGTTTAATTCATATGCCTTTATTTCCGATTTTTGCTTGACACAGATTGAATTACTCGGTCCCTCCCTCCAGATTCCCAGTTCTCTGTTTTCTGTGCTCAGCGTAGACAAAATCCACTACGGATGTGTCTTTAATAAAGGAGCCTCTGTATTCCTCAGACTGCTGCAGACAGAAGTGACAAATTCAAATGCCGCTTAATAGTATTTCCAAGGCGAGAGTGGGTAAACCATCTTTTGGAGGATAAAACATCCTGCCCGCCCATGTTTGTGTGACTGGTCTCTTAATCAAAGCTGAATTCTGTGTTTTGGCCAATAAAATCAAACGCAGCAGCAGAAACAAACAATCAGAGTTAGCAGGCTGCTCGTCTGACCCTGACCTTCATCTCCCTCCCTCCCTCCTTCCCTCCCTCCCCCCCACTCCCCCTTTTGATCTGTGTGTGTCTGTCTTTCCATTTCTCTTGTCTCGTCTTACCTCCATCTTTGCTACTCTCCGCCCTGTTTCCTTCTCCTCATCCCGTATTACCTTCAACTATTTTAATCACTTGTTCCTCTGTTGGCCTCTCTCTCAGGACCATCCTGCTCAGTGTGATCTCTCTGCTGAACGAACCCAACACGTTCTCCCCCGCCAACGTGGACGCCTCCGTCATGTATCGAAAGTGGAGGGACAGCAAGGGCAAGGACAGAGAATACATCGAGATCATCAGGTACAGGAAGGAAGAAACACGCATGAAGTAGAAACTGAGCGCCACAACTGAACTTCCTCATAGCCTCATTTTTTTTTTCCTCTCTTCTGTTTCTTCCTTGCGTCTTACAGAAAGCAGGTGGTGGCTACCAAAGCGGATGCGGAGCGGGACGGTGTCAAGGTTCCCGTCACGTTGGACGAGTACTGCGTCCGAACCCAAGTCCCACCCACAGATGATGGCTCCAACCTCTTATACGATGACTACTACGACGACGAGGAGCTGGATGATGATGAGGATGAGGATGACAATGAGGACTGTTGCTATGATGACGACGACTCTGGCACTGAAGACTCCTGACCTCGCCCTCCCTACGACATCGTCCCCCTGCCCGCTGTTCATGTTCTCAACACCCCCACCCCTCTGCTGACCGCCCTCTTCCATCATGAACTGAACTTTAAATCCCTGTCCCCTTCCTCTTCCTGAGTACTCGCGTAGTACTGCCCCCCCGTCCACCTTGTGTCACATGTACGCACTAAAACCTGATGCATTGAAGAAAAGAAGGCTACAGAGGTTTTTTTCTGCTTAATTCTTACATGTTTCATTTTATTGTTTCTGTTCCGAGTAGAGGTTACACACAATATGCACATTCAGCAGGAAATCTTTAAAGTAATAGTTTTGGTTTCCTCACCTCCTCCTGTTGATCTGCACTTACTAAAATTAGCTTAGTCTTTTAGCTTTGAGTCCTATTTCGTCTGCAGGCTTTGAGTGGGACAAATCTGATGTCTGAGTTAATTTTGGTACAGAATGGTGACGCCTGCTCTTAATCACAGTCATCAGGAGGCAGGTTCAGGTCAGAGTAAAGCAAGATTTGTGAAGAAAGCTCACGTAGGATAATTGGCATACTGTGCGTACGTGTGTTGTTTTTGTTTTGTTTTTTTTCCTTCTCTAAAGCGGAGTCATTTCTGCCTCTGAGCCCCGGATGTGTGTGTGACGTCGAGTTTGCAGGCTGTTCAAAGTCCTGCCATGCCTCACCTCTGACCTTTTTAAGCCACAAGGCTTGTGCTGCTCCACACATGAAAGTTGTCTGCCATTCACACTCTCTTGTGCCTTCCCTCACTCTCTAATATTCCACATGTTACTGACCAATGGGATCCACGAGTCACCGCAAACCCCAGTCAGCCAGGCAAGAGGACGGTGGCATAAGGAGTCAGTCAGGCCTCCCTCCCTGCTCTTTTAATTCTCAGGTGGCGATATTGTGTAAACGGCGCCCTCCTGATGGAACAACTTATTTATAGCGGCACCTGTCAGATTTGTCCGAGGTGTGAGTGAGGAAGGTAAGATCAAACAGCTGAAGTAAAGAATGGCATGTCGACCAGAACCCCAGAAACGTCCTCTACCGACCGCCGCACAGCCTTCACCATACAAGCACGCGCTACTAGTGGCCCGGATGCATTAAGAAACCGCTAGCCCCAGCTCACTGCTGCTCGTGAAAACTAACGTACTGTATTTAACAAACCTATGCAGTCAGTGCTTGAACTTACTCAGTATGCAGTGCTTTAAGCGTGGCAGTAAAGCTGAGCTTTGCAGCGTGTCCTGAACTCCAGCTTGAGTCTCACAAGTCAGCCACGTGTCCTTGGTTAGAGATGGACATGTGTAGCTGTGTCTCTGGTTTGTGATCCTAACTCAAGAGTAGCACAAGTCTCCAGAGCTGAAGAGTTGCATTGTTCCTTCCCTTCAGAGCTCTCCCCCTGCTGGTGGCTGCGTGTACTGGCATATTTCTTTGTGCCAGCCATTTTGATTCACCAGTATCAATGAATCCTGTTACCTCAAAGGCAAACGGGTGGCAGGTTGATGCAGGACGTGATTCAGAAGAATAAAAATGGACAAAGATTAGGGGGAGGGGGTGTCTTGTTTTTTCAGTCTACTGTACACCATCAGACCCTCTCCTAATTGCCAAGAGTGCTCTGTTACATCCCTGTTACCACCACCCAACAGTATTTCCAATGAAATCCTGACTGTAATCATGTTTCCGTGTGTGTGAGAAGACTTGCTGATGGTTTTTTTTTATTTATTTTGTTATTTTTTTTAGATGAGCTGAAATGTGCGGAGAAGTGCAAAAATGGGAAGGTACTGGGACGGGTGTATCTTTAAGCATGAACAGGAGAATGTGGTTCTTCACTAGCATGCTGTTATGATGTGTTTGTGGTTTTAGACCTGCTATAAGGGTTGGGATTATGTCCAAGGAAAAAGGTCCTCTTAACTCGGTTTTATCTGTGCTGCGTTCGGAGGGGGGAGGGGGGGCTGCTTTTCTGTTTTCAGGTTGTTGTTGTTTTTTTTTTAAATTTGTGATAAAGGCCGCAATATTTTCTTTCATATGTATTGACTTTATTGTTAAAAGCCCTTTGTTGTTCATTGAAGACGGAGTAAAAACATGAACCAGTTACACAGATATGAAACGGAAAAGTTGAACAGAGCCAAACTACTCGGCACACCATGCAGGGATCGTTACCCGCTCTTCTTACGCCACCGAGAGTATAACTGATCAGTGTGTGTTTCATGGTTTGTGAATGAACCCCTGCCTCTCTATTATAATGGTTTGTGTGAATGGGATTTTTTTTTTTTTTTTATTTGGTCAAACTACTGTTTTATCGTCCTTGCTCACCACACTCTGAGCTCTGGTTGGTGGCAGCCTCGCTGAGGGAAACCCAGCAGTTAAGAAAACAACAAGAACCTCAGGAAACGAAACAACCACCAATAAACAAACCCTTTTCACCTGAGTGAACCTGAACCCGGGCAGTCTCACTTTTTGGCTTCAAAGGACTGTTTACAATCTACCTTGATATGCACATGTGGATATTTTGACGATCACTTGATATATTTTTTTTTTTTCTCCTTGTTTTTATTTTTTTTTTCTTATGGTTTGTAAATCTATTTAAAATCTGAATAAAGCTCTTTATTAGATATTTGGCTGATTTATATTTTTATTTTTTTTTATTTTTGTGGGTGTGTATTGGAGATTTTTATGGTCTCATTGGTTTCTTCATTTTCTGTGTCGTCTTGCAGACACTGAAATGATGAGAGTGAATACCATTTGAGAGAAACTCAGGCTTATCTTGGAGAGGTAAGACCGGTTTCCTTTCTTAGTTCATTTTAAAACTTCTGTATTAGTTGAAGTGTGAGGAAAGCGTGTGATGAGACGTGTACCCCGTAGTCACCCTCTACACTCAAGAGGGTGGTGGAGACTAAAAGGATTTCCTGATGCTTTCTGGGTTTTATTTATTTGTTGTTTAAATGTTGCAAAAGTGAGTTTGAGATTCGTCTCTTCTAAGTGGACGCATATTCTTTTATTCTTCTGTTTAGGACCTGTTAAATCTTGGCCCAACTGGGGTAAGAGTCCATCTGTATGCTCTGTGAATTGTGTTTAAACTTTGCTCAGTGTTGCATGAAAGATCAAGGTTATGCATGAAGCAGATTTGGTAATGAGCAAGTGTGTGTGTGTGTGTGTGTGTGTGTGTGTGTGTGGTTGTTTTGGGTTTTTTTTTTTTTTTTTTTTTAAAGTGCAC
>VURO01006306.1:2115-14461 GCA_015108175.1 Pelvicachromis taeniatus
TTACAGAAAGGCATGACGTGACAAACATGGATTCTAAAATAAATATATATATATACATGTACATATATATATGTACATGTGTATATGTATATGTATACACACACACACACACACACACATATATATATATACTGAATATGTTGTATAATTGAAAGTCTTGTTGTTTGCATATCCATACGACATTAAACTTGTGACATGTGTGCAATTATTGGCTCTTTTACTGCAGCAATTTAAGTGAACACATATTTACACATTTATTTTTTATTTAAAATAAGTACTTTATAAGAAGAAATCAAAACGTGACCAGAGGAAAATATCAAAGTGTTCAACATAATTGGGAATAGCAGAAAAAAAATATCTACTCTGGCACTTAGCTGAACCAAATCTGGAATCTAATTTGAACTTTCAAATTCTGATAATACTCACCATCTTTTTCCCACATGACCTTTTTAAATGAGGCACTGCACAGTTGAGACTCCTCATGTGGTACATACAAAACACTGCTCGGTTTTACCACACAATGACTTTAAATGAGATTGTTAATTTGAATAGTTTTTTAGAGGTTTGAAAGGAAAAACTTAAAGTCTCAAACACACACAAAAACCATACAAAAGAACAACAAATAGACAAAGTTAAATAATTTTATTTTTATACATAGATAATTGAGACTCCTTGGAGAGAATCTAAGATAAAACCTCCTAACATTTCCTGTGCTTATCGCCAGGCTGAGGAGGGGAATTGATTTAATTTGTCTACAAACACATAACAACACATAACATACATAATTTCATTAGGGACTATTGAAGTATTCTGATGACACTGAAAACTGGAGGTTAAATAGAGATCGGACTCCTCCTGGGACACTCTAAGTTTCTTGATGTAAGTGCTTTCATGATTTAAGTTAAAATTGTTGACTTGGTGCAAAACACAAATCCGATTCATGTGAATTACCATCAGATACGAGGATTTACTCACTTTTTGCCATTTTTATTTTTCACAATTCAATAAAAGATTTTTTTTTTTAAAAACACCACTTGCCCGCCGTCTTTCTTGAGTGTCTCATAAGCACTCTTACTGACATCCTGTTGCAGGAGGTCATTCAACTGCTAAGGAGGTCAATCACTGCCATTTCATTTTTTTTCCCCACACACATTTACTGGTAAGTGCTTTATTTTAGCCTCCCCATGAAGCCCATTCAGGGCACAGGTATAATCAGCCTCCTTATTCCTTCTAGATGCATAAGGTGAATTTGACAAACAGGCACAGGCATCAAACTAATTATTTACACTGGTTATTAATTAATATTTTTTTTTATTAATACTCTGCAAGCTGCTGCACATTTTAACACACTCCTGGGGATTTGTTCATTAGTGTGGTCCACATTTGTTGAGCTTCTATAGATTTTACTCACAAAGAAAAAAATAATAGCAAAGACTGGCTTCAGTATAACTTAAAACTCTGCTGAAGTTTGCGTTTGATGACTGAACGATCCACATGACACAAGTGAACCTGACTCTATTATGTGAGACTCCCTTGAAATACTGACAGACGGCATTAAGAAATGATCCAGTGTCGGACATGATTTTTTAAAATTAATCTTGTTAATTGGTTTCAATTTAATTACTGTCTGGTTAAGGAAAGTATGATCAAATCAAGAATAGGGTAAAAAATTAGTGCTTTAATTTTTAAAGCACTAATTTTGCTGTCAGTTTTACTTTATTCTCCATTTTACTAAGTTACTCATTGTCTGTGAAGGTTCTCAATCCTCCAGGTCATTGTAGTCTAAGGAGCTTGGAAAGAAAAGCGTCTGGACTTTCCTTGTTTCCTTGAAGACGTTTCACCTCTCATCCAAAAAACTTCTGTTCAAGCAGTGCTGAAGAAGCTTCCTTAGACTAAATTACTCATTTTACAATTGAAACAGCAGTAAGTTACCAGCAAAGATCAAAGATACCAGATCAGCTCCAACATTAAAGCACTGATCAAACATAATTGGTTTACCTTAAGTTAAATTATATTACTTATATATCATTAAGTCATGAATGAATACTTTAAACTCTTTAGAGTCTATCTATCTATCTATCTATCTATCTATCTATCTATCTATCTATCTATCTATCTATCTA
The DNA here is from genome assembly GCA_015108175.1 of Pelvicachromis taeniatus. Classification (NCBI taxonomy): domain Eukaryota; kingdom Metazoa; phylum Chordata; class Actinopteri; order Cichliformes; family Cichlidae; genus Pelvicachromis; species Pelvicachromis taeniatus. The sequence goes on from VURO01006306.1 coordinate 4,239, forward strand.
TCTATCTATCTATCTATCTATCTATCTATCTATCTATCTATCTATCTGTGTGTTCGCGTTGAGAGGATAGCATTAATATTTTTGTAAGTATTGTTTGAGAACAAAAACATTATCTGCACCGCTGCACCCCCTGCTGTACTTTGGTTGTCCCTACAGTCCCTGTGCTGTCCAGGAGCTGCAGTTTCGCGCTGTGGCCGCTGGGCGGCAGGCAACTTCGACTAGTTGTCTGCAGGCAAAGATGGCGGTGCGGAAGAAAGACGGCGGCCCGAATGTAAAATATTTCGAAGCGTCTGATACCGTTTCTCAGTTTGATAATGTCCGCGTCTGGCTGGGAAAGAATTACAAAAAGGTACCGACCGCATGTTTTGCTATCCTACATAGAGGCCTTCCATTTCTCACGTTGAAATATGGGCACTTACCTATTGGGCAGAGGCAGTGACAAAGAGAGGAGGGAGGGTGCTGCTGAGCGTCCAGCTGTTTGATTCACTCGAGCCGGGATACAAAAGGATGCTGAGCCAACTGCTGCATCAGATGCAGCCACTAACGGCAGCTTTTCTGAGCACTGTTGTAGTTAAACAGATTTAAAACAAGCACACAGTCTGACCTCAGAGGATGGATTTTTGTTGAAGGGTGACTTTAGCCGGCCAGCCCAGCAGCTAGCTAGTAAGCTAATGGGGCTAACGGTGAGCAGCTCAGATCCAGATGTTGGCTCTGTGGCGCGCCGCGCTGACTGAAGCAATGGCCGGTGTTGATTAACACTGAGCGCTGTGCTGGTGTTTAAGCATAATAATCGAATTTAAAAAAACATAATTTTTTAGTAAACGCCGATAAAAATGAAAGGTTAGCGACATTTGTGACTCCATCCCATCCCCATTTACCAATCCGTTTTCACTGAAATTTCCTTTCTTTGAGATATCTCATAAAAGCATCCAACAGCACAGTAGAGTTTATTTTCATGTATTTGCTCACAGTACATCCAGGCCGAGCCCCCCACCAACAAGTCTCTGTCCAGCCTGGTGGTCCAGCTGCTCCAGTTCCAGGAGGAGGTGTTCGGTCGACATGTCAGTAACCCTCCGCTCACCAAGCTGCCGGTACGTGTCTTAATCATCTGTATATATATCTTACATTCACAAATAGATACCTCATTGAAACTGCTGTGATTCTGAATATTCTGAATCACAGCAGTATTCTGAGAATTCTGTATCCCTGCAGATGAAATGTTTCCTGGACTTTAAGTCAGGAGGGGCTCTCTGCCACATCCTGGCTGCAGCCTACAAGTTCAAAAGTGACCAAGGATGGTAAGACTTTCTTTCTAGCTGACTTTGGGCTTCTAGGCTTGTGGCTGTTAAGTTACTGCGCTCAGCTGGATATTGGCTATGTTGCCGTTTCGTGTGTAACTCCAGTCTAAACTCCTGGTAGGCGCAGGTTTGACTTCCAGAATCCATCGAGGATGGACCGAAATGTGGAGATGTTCATGACAATTGAGAAGTCCTTAGTGCAGGTGAGTTTTGCAGCAGTGCTTTTATGGTTGTCAATGGCCACTAGAAAATTTGAGGTCATATTTTGATTAATTTATCTATCAGGAGTAAGTTGTGGATGGTTTTGCTTGCTGCAAGCACCAAATTTAAATGATTACAAAGAGTCATTTGGTTACGCTAAATTTCTCAAGAGTCTGGGAACCAAGCTGCCTGAGCATTATTTATGTCTTTGAAAGACATCCAGTCACATGACCACAGAAATCCTATTTCATCAGTTTTCCAAGATCATCCAGGTTTCTTCATCTGCTGTGGCATGGTGATTTCTACTTCTAATCGAGTTCGTAGGACAAGGGGTGGGCAATTAATATTCCAAAGAGGGCACATGAGAAACTGGGACTGTTGTGGAAGACTGCACCAAAAAGCTTATAACAAAACTAATATTGGGCAGAACTGAGTTTAGATTATTGTATTGTTTTGTGATTCTTCTTGATTATTTGAATTAGTGCTCGCAGATGTGGTTGTGTAAGTGATGTATCTGCTCCGATTCTTCCAGAACAACTGTCTGACTAGGCCCGTCATCTACCTGAGCCCTGACATAGAGCCAAAACTCCTGGGGAAACTGAAAGACATCATCAAAAGACATCAGGTGTGTTTTAAAGGTGCTTTTCAGGCAGCTCATTTACTGCAGCCAGATTTAATTTACATTCAAATGTTTCTACCCATGTTTTCTTGTATTGCAGGGCTCAGTAACCGAAGAGAAGGCCTCCAGCTCCCACGTTGTTGTACCTATTCCTGCCAGTCTGGAGGAAGGTGAGGTTTTGTCTTAGTAGGCATTGTTACAAGTTTTACTGCACGAGTCAGATTTGCGCTAACATCGTCCAATCTTTTTGGTCCAGAGGAGTGGGTTCGTCCTGTGATGAAGAGAGACAAGCAAGTCCTGCTTCACTGGGGATATTTTCCTGACAGGTTTGTTCTGAGCACCATGCAGCTCACGTTTATCTATTTCTCTTTCATTTTCTTAATACATCTTTGGTTTAAGCTGACATTTCCCCTCCTGCTGTGGTGTTACATGCCCAAACATGTGCTTTTCCCACCTAACCCGAGCTGCGACCTCATTCTTTTCACTGTTTAGTTACGATACGTGGATCGCAGCCAGTGAAATTGAGGCTGCGGTAGAAGATCCTCCCTCCCCAGAAAAGCCCAGGAAGGTATTTGTTGTTGCTTTTTTTCTGTCTATGTCAGTCTGTATGAATTTAAACAGTCTAAAATGATTTTCTAATACTCCTTGAGTTTAAACAAATATTCAACCCCTTTATTAAGACTATGTGACACTTGCCGTATTTAAATTCAAGGATCTTTATTTAACCTGCCCACTGTGCAGCACTTAAACATTACAGCTACATCAGTATGTTTTTGGAAACCTTTTTGATTTCGGCTTGTATTTAAAATTGTTCTTGTTCTTTTCTGCAAAATTAAGTCTTTAATAACAGAGGTTAATATCATGAGTTTCAGTCTTTTATTATAACTCAATTTAGGTTTCATCCTGGTGGTTGACATGCTTGCTGAAAATATTTCACTTCTGGGCAGATATTCATCGGTTTATTTATTATTTATTTATTTACAGGTCCACGCAAAGTGGATTTTAGATCTGGACCAGTATAACGAGTGGATGAACGAGGAGGACTATGAGGTTGGAGAGGGCTGTCCTAAGAGGAAGAGGATCTCCGCCAAGACCCTGACAGATGAGGTGACCACGCCAGATGAGCGGAGGGACAAGAAACCTGGCAGCGCCAAGAAGAGGAAGCGATCGCCGTCACCCTCCCCAACCCCGCCACCCCAGGAGAGCAAGAAGAAGAACACCAAAAAAGGGTATGTTAAGAGTCACGTCCTGATGCATGATGATGTTCTTTGCAGATATTAAAAACTCCCTGTTGGAGAAAAAAAGCAGGGGGTTGTGGGCGATAATGCAATATACATTTGTTTCCTTTGTGTGCGTGTCAACAGACCAACGACCCCGTACACCAAGTCTAAACGAGGTCAGAGGGAGGAGGAACAGGAGGATCTGTCCAAGGATTTGGATGAAGCTTCACCTGTTCCAGCGTCTGAAGAGGGAAACCCAGCAAAGACAAGTATACAAGTCTACATCAGTACAAATAAAAATAACATACATTTTAAAAACACAATATGTATATTTATATTATATATACATGTTATTGGGTCCTCTTTTATAATAATAATCAAACCAATCTGTCTCCCTGCAGATAACACCAAGAAGGACTCTGATTCCACCCCAGTTAAAGGAGGGACAGATATGGGTGAGCTCCACCTACACAACCATATTTAACCAGCGGCAACCAGTTTAATAAACTCTTCACCAAAAATGACAAAGGCTTGTTGTGTTCTGCTGTTATTTGTCAATAATTTTCAGCAATGAAGCACTGATTAATCTACTGACCCTTTAACGCACGGGTCTCTTTTGTGTGATTTAACAGATGAGCAAGAAGACGAGTCCATGGAAACAACAGGAAAGGTAACATAACAATTAATAGTACACATGACAAAATCCTGGCTGTAATTCTGTGTGTGAGCCCAAATGTATGTTTGTATGAAAAACAGGAAGAGGAGGAAGGCTCCCCTAGTGTGAAGGGCGAACCGGTGAAAGGCTCAGATCTTCACGAGGACAATGTGACTGAGCAAACCCATCACATCATCATACCAAGCTACGCAGCCTGGTTTGACTATAACAGGTAAGAATAAAAATGTTTTTTCCCACGTGAGAGCAGAGTGAAGAAAAGCAAAGGGAACTGGTTGAAATGCAAAGCAGCGCTACACGGCGTATGATTAGAACGTTTTAAGGATCATCTCTAAGTGAGTGAAAGTTGTGTTACATACTTGCGTTTGATTTTCCTCCAGTGTTCATGCCATTGAGCGCCGAGCCCTGCCAGAGTTTTTCAACGGGAAGAACAAATCCAAAACGCCCGAGATGTAAGTGTTTGATCAGTGCACAACAAAGTGTTCAATTATTTAAATCTGTTTATTTGTCAGATATTTAAAAGCCTCTTTGTTTCAGTTACCTAGCGTACAGGAATTTCATGATTGACACCTACAGACTGAATCCTCAGGAGTACCTGACCTCCACTGCCTGCCGTAGGAATCTGGCAGGAGATGTGTGTGCAATCATGAGGTAAGAGGAGGATAGGTGTTTCTAACCAGTGTTTGCAAATTCACTTACTGCCAGCAATGAATGCGCTGGACCTTTTCTCCCCCCATAGAGTTCACGCCTTTCTGGAGCAGTGGGGGTTGATCAACTACCAGGTGGACTCTGAGAGCCGGCCCACACCCATGGGTCCTCCCCCCACCTCGCACTTCCACGTCCTGGCAGACACTCCATCCAGCCTGGTGCCCCTACAGCCCAAGACATCTCAGGTTTGTATACACAAACACACACACACACACACTGATACAAATGGACACGTGCCCACACATCTTTTTCACCCCATAGACCCCTGCCACCCAGCAGATGATGTCATTCCCTGACAAAGTGAAGGACAAGCCAGCAGATTTGCAGAACTTTGGGCTGCGGACCGACATGTACAGCAAGAAGACAAGCTCTGCAAAGGTACAAGTCCAGGGTGGCTAACAGAATGACTGTTTCTCTGTAACTTCTATTTACTCACCATAATATTGGTGGTTTAATCGTGTTAACAAGGTGATGGTGATGTTTTGTGTGCAGAGCAAGAGTGCAGCCAGCACCATGAGGGAGTGGACAGAGCAAGAAACACTACTACTACTTGAGGTACACTCAGTTAGTGTTTTAAACATGATCAAAGAGTGTAAAAGCAGCCACGGTAATACCACACTAGGAAATGTCATCATAGTAAGATGGAGCTAAATGTAGCTGTCACTTCCCTCAGGGTTTGGAAATGTATAAGGATGACTGGAACAAAGTGTCCGAACACGTGGGTAGCCGTACGCAGGATGAGTGTATCCTGCACTTCCTGCGGTTGCCCATTGAAGACCCGTACTTGGAAGACAGCTCCTCTTCCCTGGGCCCGCTTGCCTACCAACCGGTACCTTTCAGCCAAGCAGGAAACCCTGTCATGAGCACCGTGGCCTTCCTCGCCTCTGTAGTCGACCCACGTGTGGCCTCGGCTGCAGCCAAGTCAGCTCTGGGTGAGAAGTAACTCCATTTGAAATTTCCAAACTCTGTAGAAAAGCAAAAATGGTCTTTTTGTGTTGTTACAGTTTGAGGTAATAGTAAGTGCCTGAATGGGAAAAAGAGGAAGTAATAGGGCACTGAAAACATCAACCAGTAAATAATCCAATAGGATAAAAATGAAGACCAACATTCAAATACATTTGAATTTTCTATGGTGAACCCATTAAATGTATGTTAAACAACACCTTTACAACATTTGACCAAATTCTGTATCATTAAAGCTCCAAATGTCTGTACACATCATTCATAAAAAACACTTTTGTTCAGGCAACAATTTTGTTCATTTTCAAGATACTAAAGGTGACTAATCCATCAGTGTCCTTGTTTTTGCTTCACATCATAAATTGTGATTTGTCTCTCCCTGCTCAGAGGAGTTTTCGCGTATGAAGGAGGAGGTTCCAGCAGCGCTTGTGGAGGCCCATGTGCGGCGGGTGGAGGAAGCAGCGAGGGTCAGCGGCAGACAGGACCCTCTGTATGGTCTGGAGGGCAGTGGCATTGCAGGGACCGGCCTGGAGGAGGGAGAGAGGCCTGGTAGGATTAATGCACACAGCATACATTGTGGAACATTGCATTGCAAAGAACATTGAAAATAATGATTGTAAAAGTTAAATAGTTGGAAAAAGCACATTGAAATGTTGTGGCTTACCTTCTCTACAGATGAAAGCAGTGATGAAAGCAAGAGTGACAGCCAATCGAATGAGGAGAAGCGAGAGGCCAAGGTATGATGAGAGTTCACTGTAACATAATCTAATGTTAATCTACATGTATATATATTTCTGTGGATCATGTTTTGCTGTGTTTACTTTAATACACAGGAGAGTAAAGATGGCGCGACCGAGGAAGAAGAAAAGCAGGCAGAGAATGGGAAGAAGGAAGAAGAAAGGGGAAGAGAACCTGAAGGAGAGAGGGAGGCAGACAAAACAGAGTCTGAGATGGGTACAAAAGGATTTTGTCTTCATAAGATGTTGCAGACATGAAGGTTTTGGTCAACAGTGAAAAAAGTTAAACTTTTGTTTCTCACAGGTGATGGGGAGAAGGAGAAGGATGGAAAAGAGGGAACAGAGGAGGGACAGAGGGAAGGGGAGAGTGAAGGAGAAAGAAAAGCTAAGGTGGAGCGTGATGTGGGAGAGGGGAACCTGGCCACTGCTGCTGCCTCCGCTCTAGCAGCCGCTGCTGTCAAGGCCAAGGTAAAATTAACTGAGTCAAGGTCTTAACTTGTTGTATCTTCAATCTTCTGCTTTCTTTGTTTTTATTTTCTCTAATCTGAGATTCTTCTTCTTTCTCCTCACAGCATTTGGCTGCAGTGGAAGAGAGGAAGATCAAATCTCTGGTGGCTCTGCTGGTGGAGACTCAAATGAAGAAGCTTGAGATTAAACTGCGACATTTTGAGGAACTGGAAACCATCATGGACAGAGAGCGGGAGGCTGTGAGTGAGGAATTTTGAAATATGTAGCATTAAAATAATCAAATTCTTTATTTACATTATATGTATATGATAGTATGCGGCTTTACTAAAGACATAGGCATGTCTCTATGTCTCTGTGAGCAGTTGGAGTACCAGCGGCAGCAACTGCTGGCTGACCGTCAGTCCTTCCACATGGAGCAGCTGAAATACGCTGAGATGAGGGCTCGCCAGCAACACTTCCAGCAGATTCAGCACCAGCAACATAGCCAGGCAGGGGGCCCTCACTCCACCCAGGCCACCTCGGCCCCGGCACCTCAAGTCCTGACCGCAAATCAGCAAGCTCCCAGCACACCAGCGCCACAGCCAGCCCCCAGCCCCGCACCACCAGCCGCTTCAGCCCCAGCTCCCGAGTCCCAGCCACCACCAGGCGCTCACACCTCGCCACCGTGTCCCCCGGGGCAGACCCCAGCTGCTCACTCCACCTCCAACACTACATCTGTACTCCATGGTGAGGTAGCAGCTTTAATAGTAGTTAATAAATTTACTGCCAATAAATTTGCTGTCAGTTCCTCATACATCGTAGGAACTGACAGCATTTATTAATTAATAATTATTTATTTATAATTATTACATTTATTAGTTATGTTATTTATTATGACTCTAGTCTAGTAAGTGGTTGCTAAGCAATGTCATGCGATTATAATATGTCATGCATATTTCAAGTTTTGTGAATATAAATTACGTCATTGTCTTTTATAAAATGATACAAATGTGTTACGTAAGCGTGTGCAAGGCAACATTATGACGTCATAATATCTGATGTAGATGCTTCAAATGTGACAATTTTGGTTGCTGAACCCCAAAAATTGGGCTCAGCAACCCATTTTGTGTGGGTGATTTTGTGTATCCTTCTAAGACCCAAACTCGTTCATGGCATGCATTTTTAATTTCTCTTTGCTATTTGGGCTGATTGGGACCTGATGAATGTAAAAACAAAGAATCACCTGATTATTTTTTTCCCTGATTTTTGTTTCTGAGAAAAATGAGATCCACATATGAGGACATTTGTTTTATATTTCGATCAAATAGTGGCAGTATAATGTCCTCGTAAGAGGATATCAGGCCGTTGTAGAGCAAAATGTTATATTTTGGTTTAAACAACCCAAAATGTGATGTCCACATATGTGGACGCCAGGTCCTAGGAGGGTATAGTAGTAAGATTAGAGCCTGTCTAATTTAAGGTAGTTTAACGTATATATGTATTTACGTATATCCTGTTTTCATTTTCACTCGTCATAGCAAAGTAAGCCTGGGTTGTTTTTACAGTTCCAGATCCTAAACTCTGCACAGGTCGTCTGTGTCATCTGTTAATCTTCTGATCTGAACTTTTTGATCCAAACTTGAGATCAAAACCAAGAAAGACTTCACTTCAGAATTAAGGAAATTAGGGCTTTATGAGAAAACCTGATGGTTCAGAATAGATTTCTAACATTTTTCTGTTTGACCCCTCACAGAGCCCACTGCCCCTCTCCCCGGAGAGACGCTCCACCCCTCAGCTCCGGTCCCTCCTCCACAGTGAGAAAAAGCAAATTTCCTGAGAATCTGAATGACTCTGACCACTTTGAATCCTGCCTGTATTATCTAAAATGAAGAGAAGTCATCAACCGAAGGAACTCATTTTACATTTTCAATTTCTTTTTTTTGTTTGCTTGTTTGTTTTCAAGAGGACAATTGATTTGAGAAAGAAGAAAAAAAACGCTGATATCAATCCGCCATTGTTTTGACTCTCTGTTAGAAAAGAAGTCCTTTTTCAAATTGAACCGACGAATGAAGAAAATTGATTTTTATCCTGCGTGTTCGACTGCGTCTCACTTTGGAATTTTAAGCTTGACACCAGGAGATCTGGTAAGCTTAGATGGTCGTATCAACATGCTGGCACTCAGTGAGAAGAAGAGAAAAGACTCATCTCGTGTTTTCAGTGTTTTGGAAATTGTTGCATTTATTTTCCTGCAACAGTTTGTCACAGCTAGTGAAGTCTCGTACTTCCTAAGCTCTCTAGTGTTCCCCCCTCGTACTGTAGGTACTGATTAAAATATATGTAAAACAAAAGCACTTTTAATATGTTTCTGTAGGTCACATTGAAAGACTTGAAGCAACCATGAAATTGAACTTGAGCACTTATATTATCCTTTTCTTGTCTTAAATACAGTTTTGGAAAGCTAATTGGGAAAATGAATTTTTTCTCTCTATTTTCAATTGTGTCATATTTCTAAAACCCGTATAAAGTCTGAAAGGAATGAAAACAATTCAAATCAAAAGATGCCACATTGAAATTACTTTAACTCAGAGTGGATGCAGTTTGGGAAAAGTGTACTGTAAACTGGATTTTCTGTTACAAACACCTCTCTTGTTACATTCTAATGATAATATGGGAACTATTTGAAAGTAATAACTGCTTGAGGTCCTGAAAAGGCCTCTTTTTGTTATAGGAGGATAATCCCTCCCACATTTCAACAGCACTTAGAGAAAAAACGTGACCGTGGTGCTTTGTGTTTTGCAAGTGCAAATGAACTTGAAGCATCCAGGCTGTGATTTTTGTGAGGAATGTAATTCTGTGTGAAAAGGAAGTCTGGGAGTAATACCGTTAGCGACCACATAAGCGTTTATTCGGATTTGGACTTTGTGTAAACTGCTAAGCCAAAATGTTGTTTTTTTTCTAATCATGTTTATCTCACATTTATTCAGTGAGTTTCATTGTGGTTTCTTGGTGAGTGAGAAGGATTTTTTTAGCAGCTTGGTGCATTTCGCTTTTAAAGACGTAAGAAATGCTGATGCTGTAAAAACACAAGGGAGCACCTTAAACAGCTGACAATGGAGAATCGTGTCCTTAATATCTGCAACAATATCCTCACTTTGTATCCTATACATTTATATATTTTTTACTCTCTTTTTTGCCATCTTCTTTCTTTGATATGTCAACATTGTAACTGTATATTACCTTTGTAACTGATATTTACCCTCTCCATAGTTGTGTGATTTGGACAGGACTGCCTGTCTGAGATGTGACTGTGAGCATGTGTGTATGTGAATGCATGCCATTAGGATCTGTAAACCATTTTAC
>VURO01006306.1:25621-41769 GCA_015108175.1 Pelvicachromis taeniatus
TATTTATTAAACATCCCCCCCCCCCCCCCCCCCCCCCATTGAGATCAGATGTGTTTTTAACATACTCCTTTATTTTTTTGAGCAGTTTAGTTCATGTATGTACCACATTTCTCTCCATCTTATATTTCTATTAAGCTGTGAGGGTAAAAGTGAAACATCTAAATAACAGAAAACCATAATTTTAAACAGACTGCAATGTTATATGTCCCATGTGTGAAAAGTGCTTTTCAATGGGCAGTGCCGATTAAGCAAAGTACTGACCTATAGTGAGAGCCACCTGATCAGCTAGTGAGGTTCCTTCACCCAGGCCGAGTTTGTTTAAGTCATCGCTTGACAGGACACTCTGGAAAGAAAAGGCAGTTTGTTAGTGAAAAGACTGCAAAACAAGGCTAATGTGTAGTTTTGTGCTTCTTCGCGAGTGTCTAAGTGACCAGAGGAGTGATTCTCAAAGTGTGGGCTGAGGCCCCCTGGTGGGCTATGAAGGTTCTGCAGGTGGGCCACAGTAATAACAGAAATTCAGTTTGTTACTCACTAGTATGTACAGTTACCCATTTATATAAAATGTATTTATTTATACAAAAAGAAAATAAAAAATGGTAATGGGATGTGATTAGTTTGTGACTCATTACTCTGACTTAAATTTACTGCTCTTGTATTGAAGTTAGTGACCCAATGGCAGGTGGGTCACCCATTAGTCTAATGCTTTGCATATGACTGGGTAGCATTGGCAATTTATAGCCGACAGCCTGTGAAGTTTTTTTTTTTTTTTAAATACAATTTTTTTAAAGGAAATGCATCACTTTAGCTCATATTTTGATTAGCGTGAAGATTTAAGATCAAACCAGAGAAAAGGTATGCAACACTGAAGTTGCACTTTTAACCTACCAAACCCAGTGAATGACTAATAACACTGTTAAAGCATGCACTGCCATAATTTCTGTAATCTGTGTGTTTCTTTTCACCTTGGGTTGGACATATGGTCATGCAGCTTCAGCTTGGCCTGGTCAAGAGGAAACAGAACTATCTAATAAAGAAGATGGGTAACATCAGCAGCATTTCCCAGGTTCCCTGAAGCATCCCTGAAGGAAGCTGCAATATTTTCTCATTTGGTATGTGTCATAAGTGCTACTCTGTCACCACTGATATGTATATAAACTCTGGTGTATCAAAAAGGTGTTGCACAAATGCGTTTTAAGACTTCAAGTACTTGTGTGGCATTACAGGATGTTCAACACACCACATTTTCAGTTTAAATGAATGACTAGCAGTGTTTGGTCACGCCTGTACACAGCTCATGTAGGTGCCACATTGGTTGGTGTGCATGTTGATGTACTTTGATGCTGATATATTGTTGTGCATTTAAAATATTTAAAATGTTTCTATTATGTTTTGTATGAAGGCCACGTATTAAATCATTTTTTAGTTAGTTTAGACTTCCATGCACATTAGAGGTAGATGCTCAATCCACTGCTCTGCTTCAATTAACATTTATGAAATAAAAACAAAACATTTATTTCTACTCCCAGGCCTCAGAGTGCATCTCTACCTTTACATATCCTGGGGGACTTTGAGTTTTATTTCTGTGATGTGCCAAGGTGGCAAATGTCACATCCTTAACCAGCTGCTGGAACTTCTCATTGCGTGCCACAAAGTCTGTCTCACAGTTCACCTGCATCAAAAAGGACAGTGAGACAAAAGATCAACATGTTGAGAAAGTGAAAAAAATGAGAACTAGGAGGTGATGACTACCAATGAATTCCCACACCAATGGGCTTACCTCAACCATTACTGCAGCTTTGTCCCCCACAAACACGCCGATCAGACCCTCTTTGGCTTTGCGACCTTCTAGCTTGTTTGCTTTGCTCCAGCCCTCCTTCTGTGCCTGCTCATGCAGCCACGTCTCTGCCTAAACATTTGCCGAATTACATTAAACACAGTCCCACAGCTCATTAGTTTCAAAGCGGTAACAACGCTGAACAGCACCTGGCAGAGATTGGGAGAGGCCCTCACCTGTGCTACGTCATTATCGAACTTCACCAGGGCTTTCTTACAGTTAATGAAAGTGTAGCCGGTGCTTTTCCGCAGTTTCATGAGGATGGCTTTCTCTGCTGCCAGCAGCTGACATCCCGTGTGTAAGGACTGCACATGCTGGCCAACACTGACCTGTGACACACAGACACACACCACAACTTCAACACGTCAGCCACATTTATTGTCTTTAAGAACCAATCAGATGCCATTTGTCACAGTAAATACCAGTTTATAGTAACTTTTGCTTCTGCTGTGTTATTAAGTGGCTATTAAATGCATGAAATGAGAATGAATTAGCAAAGTTAACTCATTGACAGTGTGTGCCCGCAAACGCTAGAGGCTAAATCAGTGAGAGAAGTAACACGACATTAAAGTTAAACGTCAATCATGCGCTTACCGCTTACCTTTCCGACATCTCTTGTTAATGTTCTGAACAAAAAGGTTAAAGACATCTTCGCATTCAACAGAAGTGAGCAATTTTATGAAAGCTCAGAATGTCATTGACATCCACGCTGTGGAAGGAAGCCGTCCAGGGACAAAATTGTTTAAGTGATTTGCTTATTGCACGTCTGCGCCACCTACAGTACTGGAGGACAGCTGCACTGCATTGTCAGAGCCAGACCAAGGTTTTGCGACGCCTTGGGCAGAATTAGATTTTTGGGCCCTGGCTAATTCTACTATTAACTACATGTTGTCTATGATGAATTATTTATGCATTATACATATCATTGTATATGTAATAGATATTAGTATGGTGAAAAGAGTTAGAATAAACCAGCGGGTCCAATATTTTAATTGTTTCTGAAATGTGCACAAAGGGCAGAAGAGCCACACAGAATTTAACATAGGCCTAAATGTTCTCTTTTACATTGTAATGTAAATGTATATACCGGCAATATTAACAAAATTTATTAGAAACTAACTGACTAGAGAGCTAATAGTAGGTCATCAACCAGATGTCTGTGGTTTCCATTCAGCATCACCTAAACTTACCACACCTATACTGAAATAAAGACTTAGTTGATGCTTCTGTTTAACAAACAACATTATTAGTGAACGTTAAAGATTAATAACTCATATATTGCTTTGTTGTCTGTTGTGTGTATGCTGCTATTACATCTCAGTTTGTTTTATTTTGAGAGGGAAAAATCCTTTTTTGAGACAAGCTTGATGTACTTGTAAACACTTACAATTTGCATGAATGTGACCCCAGCTCTGACTGTGAAAACAAAAAAACTAGATTAAACGTTAAGGTTTCAGTCTGTTAACATATTTATCAAACTATTTCACTTAATTTTTTATTATTACTACACACAATAAGAGTTCATAGTTTTCAGTCATGTGACTGACTCACTACCCTGGAAGGTAAAAATAATGCTGTTCACACTATAGACAGACAGACAGACAAACATACAACTGGTGAGTAGGATGGTAGGCTTCCATACACTGTGTACTCGGTGACCTTTAGCTTGCCAAATCAAAATACGCACCCTTCATGAGGTCACGTTTTGCCAAAGAAATATGAGCTAAATTTAAAAGTGATTAGAAAATTAAAATTTAATTTTCCGCTACAAAATGTTATTGTATTAAAGCAACTCAAAATGGCCTAATTTTGTGTTCCTTGTTTCATCATTTTGAAAATTTTCAATATAAATGTCCAAAATAGTGTTGAAAATGTGTCGATCAAATATCACACTGCAGGCTATAACACTATAGCACTGTAACACTACAACATTTTATGTGTTTCTCAATGGCTAAAAGCCAAAAGGCTAAACAACAATTTTGAAGTACTTTCCAGATTTTAAATTTAAAAAAAAAATCTGGTTGAGAAAATATGCAGAAAATGCAGTTTCTATTTTTATTTGGCGTTAACCCTCATGTGTACTTTTGGGGCCCAAGAATGGGATGCCTGATGTGTTCGTTGCAGAAGTTGTTTCTTTATAAATGAACTTCATTTCAAGACATCAGTTCATTTAAAACTGCATTTTTCCAGGCTTTAAATCAAGGTTGCACTCTCAGCCAGTGTTGCATTTGAGCATGTGATCTCCACATGATGAGCGATACTGAAATGTGTGAGCTATTCTGGGTTATCTCACATAAACCCTGTGAAATGCAGCATTTGGCCATTCAGGTGTAAAAATCAGAGAGGGTCCCATAATAATGCATAAGTTTTAACCGTACACACACTTCAACAACAAAAAAAGGACGTGTGCTCCTTTGTGGTATGCCTGGCTTTCCTGATAGCACACAACTTACAACAATAACACAAAAGACTGCTTTCAAACATGGTCTCACAGCTGGCGTGTCGGTGTATGCCGACATGGACTGGTCCCAGCACCGCACTCCATAAGGGAAGAAAACTTTAATAATCAATGCACAGCAGCTGTACTAACCAGCTCCACCTGGCACTGCTCCCTGAGCTCCCTCAGCCACCTCTCTTTTTGCAGCTGAGGAAACTACAGCCCACTACCACATAGACTCACCGGCCAACTTAGGTTGGGGAACCAGCCTGTTTTGTTTTTGCAGTTCCAAACTTCACATAACAGCAAATCTCACAAGGTGTGTATTGTGTAATGCACCAGTCGTAGTGACAGTGTGACTTGAGATAGTGAGCTTCTACTCATCACATGTTGACACTTCTTTATACGTAATTTTTCAACGTGCAAGACAAATGTGTCAAAGAGATGCTGGCCCAAAGCATGGCCATTTATTTTGCACCTAACCAAGCAGTTTTCTTGCCTTTCTTCACATACAAATGTAATCACTGAGTGACAATAAAGTGGAAAGCATGAGCTCTCAATTTGTCATTTAAAACACCATCTCTCACTCTTCTTATTTTTACTTGCTAACAAGATTATTTGTTCCATAATTGATAATTTGTGAATAATTTATGAAGCTAGATCCAAGATGGATCCAGTGGTTCGCCTCCCTCATGCAGTGGACTCACTGCAGTTGGGTGGTACTACACAACAGAGGGTGGTACTAGTTTTCATTCTGCTTACTACTATTGCAGAACGCTGGACACCGACCAGATTGGCAGGCATAATTTTGTGTTAACCATCCATCAATCAGAAAAATGAGGTCAGGAGGAGACTGAGAGCGGTTAACCCCAGGAGAGCTGCTGGCCCCGATGACATCCCACGGGCTGTGGTTAAAGCCTGCGCAGACCAACTGGCAGTGATCCTCACCAGGCTGTTCAACCTCTCCCACCTGTCTGAAAGCATCTACTATCATTCCCATGCTCAAAAAGACTGCTATAGACAGCCTCAATGACTGCAGACCTATAACCCTCAAGTCTGTAGTCATTAAGTGTTTTGAGCAGACATCTCAGCACATCAAAGATGGTCTACCCTATTCCCTTGACCCCCACCAGTTTGCTTACAGAACAAATCAATCTACGGAGGATGCCATCACCATCACCTTCCACAGACCGCTAAGTCATGTGGAGAACTGGAGAGTTACGTATGTGAGGATATGGACTACGGCTGAACATTCAACACCATAATTGTAGACATCCTCACCAACAAACTGGACAACCTTCATATTCGCCCTGTCACCTGCTCCTGGATCAACGTCTCAACAACTGGCCTTCATCAGTGCAACTCGGCCCCCACCTCTCCCCTTCACTGACACTCAGCACCGGATCCACGCAGGGCTGAGTTCCCAACCCCCCTACTGCACACCTATGAGTGTACACCAACCCTGTTGGGTGTACCTAGGCACAAACGCAGCTGGAACAGACCTTTGAACTATGCAGTGAAACAAGACTCAAGACAAAGCTTTGCTTTCAGACTCGCGAGGGACGTCAGTTTGGGAGGCGAACCAACCTCAACTTCCTCCCTCGCTGCAGTTCTTTTTATTGACAATCACTCATGAATATACAAATGATAACATACATCATTGTTGCTAAGCATTCAGCCATCCCATTTCCTGCTATGTGTGTGTAACCCAGAGCTGTCCTGCATGCTGTTACACTACAATAATACATTTCCTTATATGTTTTTCAGACACTTCTGGGACACTTCTGCAATTTCTGGGTGTAGCTGACCTTTCAGTACACCCAGACCTTAAATGTCGAGATGTGCAGATGTGCAAAACACACGGAAACCACAAAAGCAGAAATAATGAGTACTGCAACATTCTGTTGCAACGCAGGTCATGGCAAGTTTAGCACATATAAGTAATGTCGAGTTGATCATCTATATGAAAGCAGCTATATATCAAATGACAACTTCATCATCAGTTCCAGCAAACCCACCCAACAAATGTAATTGTTAAGTATGCTAATGACACCACCATGCATAGTTGGGCTCTTTGATGTCTCATCTATGAGACAGTGTGATATGGACTACAGCTGAACATTCAACACCATAATTGTAGACATCCTCACCACCAGGTAGAGGTAGAGAGGTAGAGAACTCGTCCCGCTGGTGCTCAGAAAATAACCTGAAGCTGAATGTTCTTAAAACAGAAGAGCTCATAATGGACTTCAGGAGGCACAGGCAGGTGCAAACCCCTCTCATTATAAACTGAATACGAGTGGAATCTGCCTCCACCTCCAGGTTTCTGGGCACCCACATTTCCTCCAATCTCACCTGGACCCACAACACCAACGCCCTGGTAAAAGCCCAGCAGTGGCTGCACTTCCTACGTGTCCTGAGGAAGAATATCCTGGACCAGAAGCTGCTGCTGGCCTTCTACCGCTCCTCAGTGGAAAGCGTGCTCTCCTACTGCCTGGGTGTTTGGACGCAGGGGCGACAACTGAGAACAGGCTGCACAGACGGAAATGAACACGGGGGCGCACCAAGTTGTTTCCAAGCCAGCTGAGATACAATCACTCCAGCAAATTATGGGTGTGCCACAGGAAGGCATCCTAATCAAACCAAATTCATATCAGTACCAATAAAATACCAATATTCTAGCTGATGTATCCAGTGTGAGAATAAAAGCTGAGTAACCTGTGTATAGGGGCTCTGTCACTTAACTCCACCTCCACTGGTCCCTGAACCAGTTTGTCCTACCTCTCTGATGGTAGTTGGGCAAAAACCACACCCCACTTTTATATAAAGGAAAGGCCATAACAGTCAGTTCACCTAGTTATCAGGCTGCTGCTGAGCCAAGATGAAGGTCCTTGCTGTCCTTGTACTCTGTGTGACCCTGGGTTTCAGCAGTAAGTCATTTATTTTTTAACCCATCTTTGCATTTTTATTATGATCATGTTACAGGAGGAACAAGGATGTCAGTGTGATTATGACACCAGAGTGTCCGGTTTGTTTCCAGATATGCTGGACTCATGTCAGGGACGATGTGGTTATGGAACAGACAGCAATTACTCCTGCCAGTGCAACCCAGCCTGTGAGCGCTACAATGACTGCTGCTCAGACTACGCTGCATTATGTAAAGGTACGTGACAGAAGCAGATTCTTGATGATATTTGATACCAAAAACATGCACATTTGTCATTGTTAGAGTTTGTGGTAAGCTATTAGTATCAGTATTTCTTTTGCTTTCTAGCTTCCACATCTCGTCAGTGCAGGTGTGGTGAGCGTTACTCTCAGAACCAGTGTCACTGTAACTCCCTGTGCGCACAGTACAACAACTACTGCAGTGACTACAACAAACTCTGTTACAGTAAAACCAAAATATGTGCCATGCATAGCTGACCCCACCTCACGTGCCAGGAGGTGTCTCTCCACTACTAGCTGTTCAGTTTGCGTTCTACAAAATCTTTCACTACCAGCCCCCCTGTTGCAGACACCTGGTTGTTTTCACACGGCTAATAAGTTCCAACAGCCAGCAAGACAGCGGGCTACAGGGTCCCGCATCGCAAAATCTGAATCTTTGTCAATCTGTACTTTATGACGGTAATATCATAGCTGATCAATAATTACAGTTTTAGGTGATTCTGCTTATTTTGTGTATTACATTTAAGAGGATCATTTTAGTCATTAATTTGGGAATTTTGTTTCCTAGTTAGATTTTAGAATATAAATACAACAAATTAATGCTACACACTGAGATCAAAGCAGTGTTTCAGAATGATTTTAATTTGCGGGGCTCTTTGAATTCATAAGAGTTCAACCAGAAGTGGACACTCTGCTACTTTTATTAATTAGTTTAATTTATTATCTGTAATAAATAAATAGCAAATTTTATCTCTGAAATTCTCTCATAATTCATCTCAACGCCCCTTTGTTTATCTTGGAGTGTGCAGCCGTTAGGCTTGGGACCTCTGGACTAAACAACAAACTTTATGTGAATTATTTAAGTGTAACTGTGCTTTGACCACTTATATTTTAGAGTCAATTTTTCTTTTATGAATTGACACATTCAGAGTCATGACGATTTTTATCGTCATCTAAATGCAGAATGAAAACTATTTTTTTTAATTTTTTTTTTACAATTCTTTCTTTTCACTTATTCTAAGTGTAATGTAGTATTTTTGTATTGTGCCATCCATCCATGTGCTTTTGCTTGTGCTTTTATCTGCTTTTTCTTAACTAAAATAATTTTTAATTTGGCTTGTGGTTCCATTCCGCTCATGGTCAAAGCCTTTTTTTAGTATATGCCCAGCAGGTGTCATTGTTGGGCTACTTCAGATAATGAAACGAGATTAAATCGGTCCAGTTTGTTCTTTCCCAAACTGCATTTGTTGCCTCTATGTTGAGTATTAGCCAGATGTGGAAGAAGTGTTTTGATATGTGAAAGCAGCAATACTACTATACAAATATACTCCAGTTCTCATTGTGGAAAGTTGATGTTTTATAGCTTGTGGACTTGTCATTAAACAGCAGTTTAAATATAATGTCTGACTCAAGCAGAGTTAACTTGGACTATTTCACACACTGTTTTTAACTTGACTTAGACTTATTTACTTTCCTGTTATCTGTACTCTGATGTCTCCAGTAACACACGCATGTGTTTTGTAGATGAAGGTGGTTCGGTAACTGATGCAGAGATCAAGTCTATCTCTGAGAGACTTTATGCTCTGGACTCAAACAAGGCTTCAGCCTCAGAGTTGGTCATTGACCCTCAGGCTCTGGTGGCCGACTCTGAGACCAGCTCTGAGATAGATCACTCTTCGAAGCCGTGAGGAAAGCCGTTTTATCATCACAGCAATCTCTTGCTACATAGCAGTTTTTCTATGTTCTAAATCTTTTTTTCTGCATAACTCTTTCTGCTTTCAGCTTGTTCAGCTATCTGAATGAGAATGCTCTCTTTTCCAAGCCTACCTATGCTGCTCTGCTGTCTGTGCTGGACAACTACAACAGGATGACTGGACAAGCGGAGAACTTCAGCTCTCAGCAGCTGGCTGAGCAGGAGAAGTTTGTCAGGGAATCTATGTCCAACACTCAGCTGGGACAGGAGCTGTTTGCTTTTCTCTACAACAAGGGTAACACTTTTCTATGCATAATATTTCACCTTCATGCATCCTCAGCGCTACTTGAAAGGTTTGGCACCGTTATCCTCATGTGTTTTCAATGGCTCTGTTTGTATCTTAAGGCATTTACAAATCAGAGGAAGATTTCATTCAGGACCTGAAGATGATGTGGTTTGGTCTGTACTCTCGCAACAACAACCAGCTGGACTCCAGCGGCTTTGAGCACATCTTTGCAGGTTCGACAGAGCTGATTTTTTTTTCATCACATTTATATTACTATTTATATTACTATTTTAAAACCACATTCTCTAACAGGAGAGATCAAGGGAGGAAAGGTCTCCGGTTTCCACAACTGGATCCAGTTTTATCTTGTTGAGAAAAGTGGAAAGCTAAACTACTACAGTCACAACTTTGATGGGCCTGTAAGCACTGATGATAAAAATCCTCAAATACTGTTTTAATTTACAAAGTGCACTGCATTCATTTTCCTTTTTCTTTTCTTTTTTTCCTCTCTTGCGTCAGTGGACTGCATACCCTGATGTCTTGGGGATGCAGTTCATGTGGGACGGCTACTATAAACAGGTTGGCTCGGCAGTCATTGGCTCCAGCCCAGAATTTGACTTTGCCATTTACAGCCTCTGCTACATCACTCGTCCTGGAAAACAGTGAGTAAATGTTCTCATCCTGTGACGCCTTATCGCACGTGGATCTGTTCTGACTTCTGCTGTCTATCCGTCATCCATAGGTGTCATCTGAGCGTGGGAGGGAAAACGCTCATTATTCAGACTTACACCTGGGATAATTCCTTCTACGGCGATGGGAAGAAGTTTATTGGCTCAGCCTATCCTGCAACCCCTTAGGGACTGAAACTTCCCCCTAAACAATAAGCAAATTGAGGAGCTGCCTGCAAGTGTTTCATTACACTCATTATATAATTGTTTTGAAATTATTTTCCCAACAGTAGCACTTAAGTTCCCAAATGAAAAGATGTAATGTGATGTAAATTTGTCACAACATTCCCTACATCCTGTAATAAAATAATATAGAGCAATAAATAAATAAAAAAAAAACCTTTATCTCGTAATGATGGTTTCTTTCTGACTATCTAGTCGAATAAAGAAAACAGTAAACCAGCAATTAATCTGCAGTGAAACCTTTCAGAGAAGTCTCTTGGAGCATGAGAATGTGGCACTCTCCCAGGGGCACGATCAAGCTGTGCCTAATGGGGCAAAAAATGGGCGTTTACACACCGCGAGCGGGCACAACGCTGACACTAACCTTTCAGTCATAAGAGCGTGTGCAAACTTGACACAATTGCTTATTGTCTTACGTAAGAGCAAAACAAAAAAACAGAAAACAAAATGCAGTCTTTTGCAGTATGAACTATAGAAACAAAGAGACATTAACAGATCTTGTTCTGCTTGACCTGCTCTGAACAGTAACCACCAGCTAAACCTGTTCTTATCAGCTGTCCATAAAGCTGCCTGTGTGTATAACTCCCCAGTGTGTGGGGTTAAGAGTGTGTGTGTGTGTGTGCGTGCGTTTCTGCCTTTAGAAATGGATGTGTATGTGTGTGTCCAGCTGGTATGGGGGTTGATTTTACTCTTTCACTCATCTAGGGTGACTAACAGGATAAATTCGGGTCTGCCGACAGAACAGGGGGACACACTTGCTGCCCTGTTTAAAGAAAGTATTACAGGAGGTGGATCTGCCACTGATCCCATTGTCCACCAGTCTGTGTGCATTCATGCAAAACAAGAGCACAGGACCAGTCGGTCCGCAGGAAAACTCAGCCTTCAGCAATTCATCTGATTTAGGCCTCACATGCAGTCAAAGTGCTGCAGCAACATGACAATAAAGTTCGCCCAGGGAAGAATTTCTCTTGCTATTTTGTCAGACCATATTACATTTTCTTTGCTGGTGGCTCTGGAAATTAGAAGAGTAAATCTCCTCTCTTTTCACTCTGCCCTCTTTTTTAAGCCCCAGTGGAATCAAATTAAATCACAGTGGGGCAAATAAAAGGGGGAGAAAAAAAAAAGATTCAATTGTTTCTTTTGTCACTCACACAACTTCATAATCAAATTATAGCTGGCCACCCGCCAGCGTGTCCTCGCATCTCCCTCAAATGGGCTTCTCCTGGCAGATCTCGTGAGCCACCTGACTTTTGTTTTGTAATTATATTATCCCGCTCTCTCTTTCGCGTGTTGCGGCTAATGGCTGAGCGGGCTAGCCCAGCTGCACACGCAGAAACAAAGCTGCTTATGGGGGCCAGACAATGGGCCTGTGCAAAAGGGACGCCTGAAGGCGGTCAGCCAATGAGCACGCTCAACGGGGGGCCAGCAGGGGGTTTAGGAAAGGGTTAAGGGGGTTTAGGGTTCAGCCAGAGAGAGAGAAGGCGGAGGAAGGGGGGGTGTCTATTTTACCCAGTGGTGGGGTCCATCAATGAGATGGTTAGTAGAAAGACACATGGTCACCATCACCCCTGTCTCCCCAGGGTTGATCCTGGGCTGGAAGGAGGTTCAAGTTTGGCTTAGAAGACTGGCCATTTCTAAAGTTGATGGGGGACCATGAAATACAGAGCAACGTTCATTCTCTGGTGTTGTTTTGTACGCTTTCCAAACAATTTGAAGACCATATTGTTATTGCTGTTATCGGTGGTATAGATGTTGAAATGGATACTGACATGTGCAAAGTGAGAGATACAATCTTAGTGCACTGATACAACCTGCGACTGTATCAAATTACATGCAAGGCTACTGCTCATATAGAGAAAAAAACTTTTTGAATGCTACACATGGGCTCTATGCTCATCCACGAGAACACACAAAAACACAAACACACACTTGTCTTCATGCTGTGGCGCTGGCATCTCTCTAAGGAATTCCAGTATGACAGATGGACAAAACCCACTTTCCCCACTGTCACACACAGAAACACTGGGGATTCAGAGGAAGGTCATGTTTGTGTGTGTACTGAAGTGAAGTTTTATCTGTCCTTCTTTTTTTTTTATTATAACAAATTCCCATCTCGTACCTAGAGAAGGTGAGGAGTCCTCTGAGCATGCGAACATGCTGAGTGGGCTGAGCAGCCAGTGGAGAATAGATGAGCATCTGAGCCACAGACTGTTAAAATATGAGATATGTTCAAGCAAAGACCATCTGCAGCAGGACTTCGTCATGTGTGCCCAGCACGGAGGGATCAGGGGACATCATGGCATACATACGGCTTAACACTCGAGCACCACTTGTCGAACGTAAAGATCGGACAAACGCTGCAAGTAGGTCGCATTTAAATAGAATTATTAACAGGGTAAAAAAAAGAGAGGTTTTTCTAGTTCGGATCAAAACTCTAATAATGAATACATTTTATTTTGCTAGGTTGTTACAAAATGTTTAACAAGCATATGCAACGGGGACACGAGGCCTCAGCTATCATATTCCCCTGCTAGTTCCACTCTTGGGATGTAAGAGACCCAGCTCTGCTATTCCCATCTCAGGCTGCAGGTGTGGAATAGGACAGGAAAAGACGCAGGGGGAGGAGCATGGGGCAAGGTGGTCGGCTTGGGAATGAATATAAAGTGAAAACACATAGTTTGGAATTGCAGATTACCCTGTAAACTATGTTAAACCCCTCTGTTAGAGCATGTGGTGCTCTTTTCCTAAATCGCATACAGCATTCCCAATCTCACTATCTCTCTTTTCTCCATTTAAAAAAAAAAAAAATTACAGCATTTAGCAACACAATTTGCAATCTTCACTTTTTGGAGAACTTTGGATGGTTATGAGCACGCGTCTATTTACGTCTGGATTACTAACATTGTCTTTCCTTGAAATAATCTGACCTTAAATCAATTTTTTTATGTTAAGTTGGCAAATTTTGCTCTTTTACAATTTAATCTCACAGCAACTGTAGTGAGTGTGGGAAATTTGCCACCTACGTGATGTTACTTGTCTATTAGGCGACTAAAATGTAAAATGTACAGTCACAAGTGTGACTGTACAAGTGTTTAGATGCGATTCTTAGTCAGTTGAAGTGAAATGAATGTAATCTGTATAATCATTATTAATCTAATCATTAGTGTACTTTTTATATTTATAAATATTTTATAACAGTCGGTTATTCAAATAAAAATACAAATAAAAAGGACTGGGCACAAGGTCTTACGTCCTTGTCTTTAGGACTTTCAGCTACATTTCATGGTCTTCATCACTTGATAGAGTAATGTGGCTGAAGTGCTCCGACAGCAGGTTCTGCGGTCAGCAGCACTGAATAGAGCTCGCATTCATGTCGTTTTGTGTTTCTTTAGCAAATCAGAGTGAAAACTGTAATTTGCTCAAGCTACTGACATAAAAGTCTAATGCAATAAAAAATTATACAAGGACTTTTCAAATTCAAGGTTAACTTACAGCTATTGAATAATTCTGATAAGTGAACATATTCATTCAGTGTCAGTGAATGTGGGTTATGGTGCTAAGCCGCAAAATTCAGACACCTAGGTCCCGCAGAAAGGACGAGGGGGGGGGGTTGGAGCGAGTCTTGAAGTCACATTTCTCATTTAAGCGCACACCCCAGGAGACCAAACTTACCCCTTCTGTCAGAGCGGCCTCTCAGTTGAGGTGAACTTGTTTAACAGCCTCATCTCCACGGCGCAAAGGGCCGATGCTGGACGAGGGGAAAGGCTCAAACACCTGCTCACACGCAACTCCGAGCTGTCACATACAGTTAGGCTCACGCGACCGAGCGCGTCTCCCCTCCGTTCACTGACATCGTGCTGCGAATTTCGCGGCCGCCCTCGCGCCGCAACAAAGGCCCGGGCCTCCCCAGTTTGTCTCGACTATTTCATTGAGCTTATGCACGTCTCACACACACGCGCTCGCGTGCGCGCAAGTCTTTGAGCTCCAGCTCCAGGGGCTACAGCCACGGGCCGGCCACGCGCGAGCTGAAGCGCGTCAACAGGAATTGGATGGGAGTGGGAGGAGGAGGAGCTTTAACGTGGAGGTTAAAACCCGGAGCCCCCGCAGAGTGACCCGCACTGAGAGGCTGAACAGCTCCGCACAAGGAGACCCCACGGAACTTCAGCGCTGCTTGATGGACAGTGTGACCGAGCTGTGATCCGTGGAGGAAGGACAAATATCATCTGACAGACTTTCTGAGGCAGTCCCGGGACACATCAGCACGGGTATGTTTCACAGCGCAGACTCTGCAGGACTCACTTGTGAGTCAGTCAGTGTGGACACACTGTTTACACCTCATTTACATTTTAATATATCTCACAGGCAACTTGTTTTCCGTTTAAAGAACCCGATTTTATGGCATTGGGGTTTTATTCTGAACTAAAGCAACTGCACGTAAAGTCAACAAGAAATGTATATATCTAATGAAAAAAGTACAAAAGGCTTATCTTAATATACTTCAGCAATAGCTGCTTAGGCGTGCAATTTGTGGGGAGACATTAATATTTCTGCCTTTGAAAATGTCTATTTGAATTCAGACTGAGCCCTCTGTCAGGCTACTGATCTGCGGGATGTCGATCTTTCATTTAATCCCATGGTCGTTGCTTCATCCACGGAGTAAATCCTGTGATGGCCCAGATTAAAGTCCTGTCGGTGACTTGCTGGGGCATTACCAGTTCACAAGTTGACCGGGATTACCCAAAGAACAAGAGAAGGGGAGAAGACTGGTAAAGCAGATAAAACACACAGGGAAAAAATTCATGGAGCTATAAATGCATTAAAAGTCATCACCTCCCTCTGCAGCTGTATAATGTTTTGGCCAATCAGAAGTACACGAGGCTGAGGAGCGCGCACCAGGAACTGTCCGGTGCTGAAACCGTCGGGCCAGTTTGAGGACTTATTTGTTAAAAAAATAATGGTTATAATGGCTGTTGATGTTTATTCCTGGTGACTTAAGACTTGTACTCACTAAACCCAGGTTACCACGACCATCAGACCCCTTAATTCACCCCTTAACCTTCCTTAAACTTAACATCTGACCAGACTTTGGAAAGAAGGCCTCAAACATAAAATAGATACAGTAAATCGTATAATCTTTCTGTGAAGTGGTATAGCTATATTTCTAGATATAGAATCTTAAAATGCTGAAACCTAAAGCCTATATCAAAATACCACTTTTTGTTATTTGTTCTAAAATAAAAACTTCCTGCAGGTGGGTAAAACAGAAAATGGTCTCTGACTGTAATGGGAAAAAGAACAGGAAAAGTATTTTTCACTAATCAAAAGATCTTACAGCAAATAGAAGCAAATGGAGACAGAAAGACAAGTTTTAAAAAAAATTTTTTTTATACCTGCTTAATTTCTTTCATTTAATTTGTAAACTTTTATTTTTATTTCACTCCTGTTGGTGAGGTTTAGGAAGGTTTAGGAGATGATGCAAAAATATCCTTGAACAGTCTTAACCACTTACTACAGTCAGAAAATAGTAACATTAATGGCAATGTCATTACAAAATTATTTTATGATGCATTAAAAATTTCATGCAGAAGGGATTACGTTTTCCTTAAAAAAACAAACGAGAATGCTGTTGACCATTTGTAGGAGGCAGGGCTGTTAATTATGGGTAACACACTCTTATTAAGAAGAGTAATAAGAGTGTGTTACCAGGAAAGAAGCCAGGAAAGATAAACTGCTGATCACCTGCTGATTTATGAAGAGCTGCTTGCTTCACTGGAACACTTATAAACTGAGACGGGTCAAGAATCACCAAGTTCAGGACAAAC
>VURO01006306.1:55653-81674 GCA_015108175.1 Pelvicachromis taeniatus
CTCAGGAGGAAATTGTCAGGGCACAAAGACATATTTCAGATTTCAGATGTTGTCGATGAGAGTGAAAGTGAGACGAGGAGAGGCATGTGTGTGTGTGTGTGTCATTCTGCCTGAGTTGACTGGTAGTGTGTGTGTGTGTGTGTGTGTGTGCTGGGGGGGTAGTCAATAGTAAACAGGAGACAAAGGGAGACGGAGAGAAAGAGAGAGCAGAATCGACAGCAGCATTATCAGTGTGCGTCCTGATTCAAACACCCCAAGAAAATGTTCAGATCCAGCTGCTCTCATTGGCTAAACCTCCAGCCAATCACAGCTTAGAAATGCAAGGTGCCTTTAGGTTATACCCAACCCCAAAAATATGGGCGAGAGACACAGAGAGAAAGCGAGAGAGAGAGAGAGCGACAGGGAGAGAGAGGCATGCTGTAGTGCAGAGGTTCCTCCTGTGAGGCAAGCCTCCATCTCTCTGGTGTTCCTCCTGCTGGAGTGAATATATAACAGTGAATAAATTACAGGCTTCATTGCAGTAGATTGAGTGCATGCTGTGTTGCAGTCAGGGCTGCTGTGTTTCTCCTCTGGCAACAGCTGCCTGAGACGTGTACCGAGACCTGAAGGAGAGGGAGAAGTATCTAATGTGGATGAGGGACACTGAGCGGGAGGGAAGACACAGTGTAGAGAACCAAAGTGAAGGTTGTGATGTTGGATGTCTTTTCCACATTGAGTTTTGAGAGCCAGAGAGGGGGGCACTTAAGATTTGAGTCATCCTTGTAGCTGATCAAGGAGGAGAGGATTCAAGCAGGAAGATAACGTGGGAAAGAGAAGTGGGAGAATACAGCATGATCTTGGGTAAGACAGCATTAGAGGGCTTTTTTCCCCTCCGTGCTCTAATTGATCCTATTGATTTTTGTCTTTCTTCTACACAGTTACATTTCTGTTCTGATGAGATGATCACTTGTGTATGGTGCAAACTTTTTATATGTATTTATATGATGTTTTCTTTGACATGCGTGATCAATGTGTCACCCGGTGTGAAAAAAATCTGTAGGGTCTTGTGAGCAGGCTTGCCTTGCTCCGGGTCATTTGACTTTGTGTGAGAACTTGACTCTCACACTCACCAAGCTCATGCACATTAAATGGTTTTAGTCAGTAACTCACAAAAAATATCAATATTGCACAATGAATTAGAGAAGACACCATTAACCAAAATCCTGGCAATTAAAGAAATATGCCAAATTCCTATGAAAATATATTCATTTTAAGTAGTCTAACATGACCCTAAGCTGAGGTACTCCTTCATTATAAAAGAACATAAAGTGCATTATGTGATCAATTATCTCAGTTTCTCTTGGCCCAAGGCATAAAAGCACTCACCACTGACAGGGTGCAAGACTGCATGTTATTCATCAGTCTAATCCTCCACCTTGCCAGCAAGCTTCATTACAGAACAGATTCAGGAAACTGGAGATCTGGGTTTTAGATTCAGTGTTTAAAGGAGAATTTTTAAGATCAACAACAATGCCGGCTCACTTCCCTGCGGTCGGTACATACATTACTCCAACATAATGCTCAAAGGTGTCAGGGGACAAATCAGCATTAAGAAGAAGTATAAAAAGGTCAAGAAAGCAGTGTGCCATGAAGCCACACAGTATTATTGTTTTGTGCAACAAAATAATGAACTCTAACTTCAGTCAATATGTAGGCTGTTTTGTACGCTTGTGTACAAATTGAGTTTGGATTATGTTTGTGAAACGCATTTACTGCAGTCAATTGAATTATGCTGATGTTTTGCAATCTGCAGAATATTACAGTAGCTCTTCAATGCCCCATCCAATAATGTCATGCACTGCACTTTTATTCAGAGGCTAAAACGACCATCCTTTAGATGCAATCATGTGACGCAGAGGCATATAATTTAGAAACATATAATTTAGATGATGTTTTCCAGTTCCAGCCTTTTATCTTGGTCCATTTATCAACACAAATCCTTCCTCACAGTAGATTTGATTAACCACTGTGACCTTGTTCCATGTTCGTGTGTCACTGACTAAATATTTGACTACTTTATTTTTGTTTGCTTGCTCTTACCCCTGCTCGAGTCTTCCTGTGATCTGAGCGTGAGCTTGAGCTTGTGGTAATCCTTTTCCCAGTGCAGAAGCTTTAACTCCGCATGCATTAGACACTAAACGCGCTGACACATGATCACAACAACATGGGCTGATGGGATTTTATAAACTGTATTAGTTTTCTTTTCGACAAACAGAAGTAGCCCCAGATACTGAAATAGCAACTATAAAAGGCAGGAACAGCAAAGATGGAGGGGATAAACAGGGAAAGCCTCCACTCCGGGCTACAGTCCCTTCTCTCCCTTCACTCTGTTTCTCCATCAATCATGTAAACGTAGTTTTAATGTTTTTCAATGAAAAGAGGAAAATCAAACATCTTGACACAGTCAGCCACGCAGACTGGAAGAACTGTGTCGAACCTGGCTCTTCTCCTTCGATGCAGAGCCGTGGAGAACGCAGTTTAGTAACTCTTGTGTAATTTCTGTGATGAATATTTCAGACCCAGAGGTTTTTATTTATTTAAAAGTGAGCCAAGGCTTCCTCTAGTCTGATGCAAAGACCTCAGTCAGCACTATATAAAAGTTCACGTCTTGCATCACACAGAGACACACATAGACAAATTTTCCCCGCTCATCGGCGGCCTCCAAAGGAATCACAGGTGCATGCTGACCTCGATAAACAACATGACCTTTAAATCCAGGCGATGCAATGAAGGGTGAAAAGTATTGGCATTTTAAATGGAGACAGAGGGCTGCCACTCTGTGTTCAACAACCTGATACACATTTCATATGCTTAAGAAGCCTGAAACTATTGCAGAGGAGAGCGGATTGAGGACTACAGGACTATATGCTGCCAGTAAATGCAGCAGACCTCAGACAGGACATTAACAACTACCTTTTATCATCCAAGGATCTCATGCAGCCAAGAAATTACATTTTGTTTATCTAAATTATATTTAGATAACAATAAAACCGCTGCATTAATGGGCATAGGGTTTTTCAACGTATCATTGTTATTTGTTTATATGAACTGCTCAAAGAGGACTGCGCACAAATGAACTCCTCCTAACCTCACGCTAGTCCAAACTGACATAAATAGGTCACTGGACAGTGAAATCAGAGTGTGTCATTTCTGAGGACACCAGCATCTGCGGTATCTTATGATGTCACAGCAAAAATGCTCGTCGCCGCTGCTTTTTGCACGCAGAGTCTGACAGGGTGTCATGTGATGCTGGCCCACAAAAGCCTTGTTTACCCACCTGCAAGTACTGCAAAATGAAAGAGGAGTGATGGTGGAACTGTGAGAAGGGACCAGAAGTGTGGACCCAGGAAACGAGGCAGAAAACGGTGATCACAGTTTGGTCGACTGAAAATCCAAGAACTGACCGATTCTCCTTTAGCAAAGACGCTTCTTGTGCCTAAAGTCCTTAAACCTGTGATGTTGCTGTTAGATCAGGAAACCTCATATGTCGTTTTGGAAGGCAATGACACATTTGTCATTAAGTTTGGAGCTCTTGTTGACCATAATTATACAGTTAAATGCTCTGAAATCTACAGCACAAAACAGTGCTGTCTATCATTTACTGATTTAAGGACTCCAAAAGTAGCATGAGGGCATAGGCTCATCATACAGTTGTTTATTGTTTATTGTTCAGAAGTTATGCACACTACGTGTGCCACCCGCCTAAATCTTACCCTTGCGTGTTGCTCTAAGGCCATGCTATAGCATAAAACCACACTCTCCCTTTTAGACTGCACTCAAGTCCCAAAATACAACCGGTAATTTCTGCTTCTGTGGAATAAAACCTGTGCTTTATGTATTTCAGCTGTATACCACACAGTCCTACTTTGTTCTTTGTGACTTTTCTATGCATTGAAGATCAAGTATTCCTTTCCTTTGTCTGGCTGCTGTTTGTCTGATGCCATTGTTTTGTACGTGCATTTTTACTGAATGTGTTTGCTTTGGATGCTCTTGTGTGTTCTGTGTGCTTTTGGTTCTCAGGTTTCTGTATGTCTGTATCTACAGTAGTGCATTATTCCACCACCCAGCAGGTGTGTAAATGATTTGAGGGAAAAAAAAGGGATAATAATGTGGGGCAGGGCTACTGTTCATGTTGTCCTGGTGGATCTCTTAATGGCCCTTACTTTGCTCTGTGTGGCTTTGTGCTGCAGAGCCCCGTTAGCCTCAATGGTGCAACATCATGCCTGCGATATAATGAAAGACAAAGTTGGCAGCTGGATTCAGGTTGTTCCAGCAACTCCCCAAAGAGCTGAAGCCTGACAGGAGCTGAAGAACGGACAGATGCTCACCAGTCTTTTTAGGAAACAAATCTTAAGTCTTTTGCATGTTGACATCCACACAACCATGCAAAAGACTTAATACACTGATGAAGTTTTAACATTAAAAAGCCTATAGTTTGATAGGAAAAATTTGTATCTGTCAACTATGTGGCTGGCAAAAGGGAAACTGGGAAAAGGTCAAGGGGCTGTTAATTGGAGAAGTAGGCTTTCTAATTGACATACGGATTCTTTTAGACACAAAACATATGCCATTAGTTAAAAAGCAGTAGTTAATAGATGCCCCTTCTCTTTCCAGTTTGTAAAGTGGACGTTGGTTTTACTACTATATTATACCCTCTTTGTGTGTCTTTACTAATGCTGTTGAAGGCTGACTGGCAAGCATTATTTTCAGTGGTAGCTTCTGTAGATTTATACTGGCAGAAAGGAGAAAGCTTGTAGCAATATTACAGGTGCTTACAAGCTGAAAATCAGGCTTCAAAAAGAATTCATCAGGAAGTGCTTGTCCCCTGGGGCAGGTTCTAAGAATACACCCCCAGACATGAGTGCATGGGTCTCTGATGTAAAACATGTTTGTTAATGTTAAAAGAGAAGTTATGAAAGAATCTTGATGGATGACTTCCCCGTAAAGTTAACTGCACAGTGAGTAGCCATTCTTGTGATGTTGGTGCCTTTTGGGTCATTTTAACTGGTGCTCTAGTGACCCAATGCCAAGTAAGCACAGGGCCAGGATACCGATACTGGAACTTTTAACCTATAGAGGTAGCTTTTATAGGAAAGGTCAGTGTGCCATGATTTATGATAGTTAATACAACAAAACCCACCTTTCAGCTTCTGTTCTTTAAATTTGCTACAGGCTATAAATAAAACAGATGTGACTGTCAACACAAAAAGATTCAGATAGAAATTTTTCATAGTGGACGTTTCAGGTATATTTTTTCATTTCCGCTACAGAATAGCAACAATAATATTTAATTTAATGCTATTCACTGGGCTACATACAGAACTTATAGGCCGAAACAAAGTATTGATCCTGTCGCACGTACTATTGGACTGATCCACGCACCTCTAATTTTAATAGTCACATGACAAATAATATGGCTTGCTGTGTGATCAAGTTTACCATCAAAGAAGTCTGAGCTCCAGTTTTAGTGAATGAAATTATAGTATTATTATTAAAAAAATTATTAAATTATAGTAGTATTAAATAGTATCTTTTTAATTAGCGGACCTTACAGCATTAGCTGATAAGTTAGCATCTCACCTTTTTCTCCTTCTATTGTCACTTCTAGCTCCAAAACAACCTCCCCAAAAACAACATGGCGGATGCAGTCATTCTTGAGGTTTCAAAACTGTAGTCAACAAACAATTGCGTGTCGTCTCAGATCTACATCTTATATTTACTGTATACTCTTTGGAGTGAGCTTTAAGCAGATTGCTCAGGCACCTCACAGGAGACACTCTGCACTCTGATGCACAGTTAAACTGACTTCTACCAAAAACAAGTCATGGCATGTAGCCGGCCCAGTAGAAGAGCAGAGACATAGCATGAAATTGCTCATCCATGTACGCTTTGCATGTGACTTGCAAAGGTTAACCCTTTGAAACAGTTGTAGCCTACTTGACTTGACTCCTTTCAGTATTTTTAAAACAATGTTTTTAACCAGCATGTGCCATGCTGTGGTGCAGCTGCATGGAGCAAGACTGCATCCTTTAGGTAGCAGATGGCCTTTGCTCTGTACATTAACCTGCAGGTCGACGTGGCTCTTTACCTCCTCTGGTCACCTTGGACTCACCTCAAAACATGCGGCTCCTTCCCTCACAACCCCCACCCCCTCCTCTGATGCCTTCCTTTCACCTCCTTGTCCAGACCTCCTTTTCTCGCTCAATTGACTCGAACCACTCAGCCCAGTGCCGTTAGTTCTCAGCTTATCATCTCCAGTTCCTTGATAATCATGTTTTTTTTTTAACCTCTTCATGAGGAAAGACTGTGAAAAGACGGGAGAAATTATTTACAGGAAAATATCCAGACAAAGCAATGTCCTGCATCATTACATAATAATTTTTAATTTTAACGAGAGCAGTGAAAAATCTGCAGAGGAAGAAAAAAAGTCTTTAGTAATTACAAACACTGCATCAAATCAGAGACTGGAGCTGCAGAAGGACTAAGGAATCTCAAGAGCACTGCATAACAGGCACACACACAAACACACACACACACACGTTTCCACTGAAAAAGAGGACTTCAGAGAGTTCTCTGGGAGGCGGCATTTAAGCTTGGCCACTGGGGCGCAAAGCATCTATCATTAAAACAAAGTGCAGACTGAAATCAAATGTGTTCTCCTTCTCAAGCACTTGACTCTTCTCTTCACTGTGTCCTTTCCCGATCTCACGCAGACCAACACAACATTATTCAGAACCCAGCCCATAAATTACTCTTTTTTTTTAGAGCATCATCTATTCAGACTACAAAGGTTTGTGTGCGAATGCGAATGTGTGTACCGTCGTCTGTCCCCCCGCTTAGGTTGAAATAGCTGCCTTTGACTTGAGGGTAAGCTGAGCCGCAGTAAATTGGATTTCATGCTCAGTCCTTCACAGCAGCAGTATGCGACACTAAGACAGACCCATCTTCCCTCTGCATTCACGACAAAGTTAGCACTGTGGTTCTTTAAAGGTTGGAGCTTTAAACACAGTTGCATGACTTTCCATTTTTTTCCAGGACTGGTTTTAATGTCAGCTCTGCCAAAATGTGGCAATTACCAAGTCAGCATTTCAGCTTCAAAACTGAAAATGTTAGTCGTAAATCACAGACACACCAATGGTGTCATCTGCGACCAAATGTTGGATCAGCTTTGTCTCACATTCCTTTGTACTTCAACCTGAGGGAGAAAGCCAAACCCAAATGCAGTGAGCCCAGTGGTTTTCTGGTTATTAGACACCCTTCCACCACGGGGTTGCCTCTGTCTCTGCTGCAGTGACAGCAAGAGGGTTTTTTGTCAGGAGGCAGGCTGGCTAATCCACTACAGACGCTCATTTCAGAATTATCTGTGCACAGCAGGCCATTTAGATGCAGATGTGACGCGGCTGGCATCGTGTGCCGGTCCTCTTGAGCGTGGAGCTAACAGGCCTGGATAAAGGTTTCTTTCTTTGGTGGGAGCCGGCAGTGTCTTTGCCTCTCATCAGATTTCATTCTGGTAGACAGCATGTCACACAGTCTCCTGTCCCCTTCCCTCCTGGTCCCATCATGGAGTGCGAAGATGGAAGCAAGCAGGGAATACAGAGAGGCTCCTGCGACGCCACTGACATTGACATTACCTCTATGATCATTAAACCTAAATTGGCTAAATGAATTGCCAATTTGAGAAGCCTTAGTCACAGCATATTGGTGTGTGCACCGCACGTCCGTGTGTGCACATGACGAGGGAGATAAGATCCCATCTCTGGTTGTCTGTTTTCCTTTTTTTTGGTCCCTCCTCTGCTTCTCTTCATTCCTGTCCAACTACCTCTCTCACACAATCTACACAAAAATTCAATAAGCTATTACACAGACATTGATCTCTTTCTCACACAAACATTTGCATGGGGGGAAAAAAGGCAGTAAGCAGTGAGATAACGGTGCTCTCCGTTCATTTCAGTGGAGAAAAGGAGCTGTAGACGGCGAGAACTGGATTTATGGAGTTTGGCAGCTCTTTAACACTTTAACGCTCCTCAGAATGTGTCCAATCAATGCTCTCCCTCCCTGCGTGGTCGTGGCGTTCGCTTATCTGATGTCTTTGTAAATCACTCAGGAGCTGGGTAGGTCAAGGGATGATGCTACTACGCTCACGCCGAATTGGGTGGTGCAGAACGTGGCACTAAAAGAAATTTGCAGCATTGTTTTAATGCATGACTCTACTGTGTCTGCACTGTAAATACAGATTTATAATACAAGACATTCTTTGACCTTTAAATTGTACTATAGCGTAAAATGAGCTGTGGATTTACCAGAAACGTGCCGGGACTACATTTCGCCAGCCAAATAGGAAACACAGTGATGATGTCTCTCCATCACTCCACACAGCCGAGACACTATTGCCCTATTATTTGCTTGGTGGGGAATTAAACTGTGCTTAATTGCATTCAATTTAGTTTCCTACTTTTTTAATTTACTCTTTTGATTAAATAAAGAACAAACAGAATTTTAAGTGTAACAAGAAGAAGGAGAGTAGTGAACTGATGCTTGAAATAAGCATTATTTACAGTATGTTGCATGTAACCCTAACCCTAGCACCTGCCCACTAACATGGCTTGGTGGTATGTTCATGAACATTTTTGTCATTTACACAAACACAGTTCTGTGCCTGTGAATACATTCTGCTGCCTCGTGTTAATCCATGTCTGAAAATAGTTCTCAGAAAAACTACTAATGCTACTGCTTTGGGTGCAGCCAATTGGACATCTCCCGCTGGTTTATGAGCTCTTGATTCAACTCGATGATTTTTGCTTTCATCATCTTGATTTTTTCTTTTTTTTAAAAAAAAAAAAAAACCAGATACCATAAATGGAAGGGGATTCTCACTGAAACCAAATTCACCACATGCTCATACAGCAGCAGCTGGTCAATCACCAAGTAGACTTGGCTTAAGGCATTCCCTGATTCATTTTTCATTCATTTTTTCATGTTGTAAACTTGTAAACTAGTGACTGAGAACAACATGGGTCACACACTCATGGCCACAGAGAGTCTCTTTCCTGTGCAGCCGCACAACTTGTAATGACCTCTTAATACAGTGACAGGTCTTTCTAATCTACACTCACCAGCCACTTCATTAGGCACATGTAACCTTCATCAAAGCATATCTAATCAGGTAGTTGCATGGTCAAGACATGGTCGAGACATGGTCGAGACATGGTCGACACGACCTGCTGAATTGCGAATTGAATCACAATGTGTAAGAAAGGTAATATAAGAAGTTTTAAACATGGCATGGTTGTTGGTGTCAGATCCAGTGAGCACCCTAGGAAGGAAATAGTAACTGAAATAACCACTCTTTGCACATTTGCTATGCAGAAGTGCACAACATATTCAATCTTGAAAAAGATGGGCTATAGCAGCAGAAGACCACACCGAATCCTACTTCCTGTCACTTAAGAACAGGAAACTGAGGCTCACCAAAATTGGAAAATAGAAGACTGGAAAATTGTTGTCTGATGAGTCTAAATCTCTGCTGCAACATTCAGATGATAGGGTTACAATTTGACTTAACCAGCTTCAAACCATGGATCCATCCCTCCCCTGGTTAACATATAATTGTGCAACTTATTTGCATATTTCAGCCTCCCAGTACCAGTTGGGCATCATTTAAACAGCCTACTGAGAATTGTTGTTAAGAAGGAAGGAAGGAAGGAAGGAAGGAAGGAAGGAAGGAAGGAAGGAAGATGCCTTCCTGATGGTATGTTGTGTGAAATGAGATGTGTCACTCCAGTTTTTTTTATCCTTCACAAATCTTGCTGCGTTTGCTTTAAAGAGGTGATAATGGCCACCATTTGAGCTGTGAGCTTTATGTCTGAAGGACATTTAAACTGTGCCTCACATCTAATTTTTTTCCATAATATCAAACACACACACCTTCTCACGCAGCATATGTATAAGTATTCCCACACGATTAACAATAGCTACAGCTGAGCTGTACCTGTCACAGCCTCCCAAGGACTCTGAGAGACCCTGAAGAGGAACGCCAAAAGGAAAGACTTTCCCCTCCATCTATTTCTGATCCTGACAGCACATTCTTTACGTCTCCCCTGTTGTCAGAGACAGGAGCCTCCTCTGATACCAAAATAGTCTTTTCTTCCCCTTGTTTTGACAAGTGACCAATTTTCTTTTCAAAACTAACAAAACTGTTAAGGAGCCTAGTCATCACAAAGAGGCAGCAATAAAGGGAGATGACTGCATATAAGCTCAAGAGAAAAGATTATACAAATTCTCTCTGGGTAGCTAGATTGGGCCTGAAGCATCCTGCTGGTTTTACACTGGAGAAGACTAAGTAGTGGAAGCAAAGTGGAAAGCAGAAAGAGGATGATGAGGAGGAGGAACGGAAGAACTGGTGCTGGAATGAGAAGAAGTACAGATGAGGGATAGAGAGGCAAACAGAATAAGGGACCATGAAATAAGGATAGAAAACTGTGCTTGGTATGAGAGACAGAGAGACACTGGGAGAAATGGAGAAAAGACAGATATCTGCAGCACCCGAGCTGCGAGGCTTAAGGAGCTTAGCTCTCCTGCCCATCACAGAAAAGTCTTCAAGTGCAGGCATTCACTGCTGCTGAGCTACTACTGAGAGAAAAGTGAGCAGCAAAAGCAAAGAGAGGAGAGGATTGGGCAAGGAGTGGGGTTCAAATGTGAAAAAAGGCACAGAGGATGAGGGAGGCACTGGATTTTGTTTTGATGCAGTTAAAGAAAAAATGT
The DNA here is from genome assembly GCA_015108175.1 of Pelvicachromis taeniatus. Classification (NCBI taxonomy): domain Eukaryota; kingdom Metazoa; phylum Chordata; class Actinopteri; order Cichliformes; family Cichlidae; genus Pelvicachromis; species Pelvicachromis taeniatus. The sequence goes on from VURO01006306.1 coordinate 66,454, forward strand.
GTTAGAACTTGTTGTAAGATTCTCGGATGTGTTTTGACATTTCTAAAAAATAAAAAAAACCTGACTTACAGGTCAGAATTAAACACTTTAATGTTGCTCTTCTCTGCCTTGATTTTAATGACAGCACCCGTCCACCAAAGTATCATTTCAAAAACTCATTAATGAACTGTCATAACATTATTTTTGGACCCAGATCTGGTATTGATTATGAAGTCAGAGCACTAAGAGTCCCTGTTTTTTTTTCCTTGCCTTGATGATTGAGCAAGCATCAAAAAAATTGAAAGAGCATTTTCTGTGAATTAACAAAAACTTTGTTTTATAATTAAAGGACAGTGTGGGAAATGAGCTACACATTTATTTCTTACACTTTAAGAGTAGTACTTACAGTTTTATTTCATACAAAAGCATTTCTTGAAAATTTGAAACACGAGTGAATTTCATAAGTGGGGCCCACTTAGGATCAAAGTGGCTGTGTGTGGCCCACCATGTGAAATTAGTTTGACATCCCTAGTGTAAGCTCATTTTCCAAAAGGTTAAACCACCTCTTTAAGAAGAACACTTTATGGTTGCCATCTGTTTCTAGAGTATGTAATTATATATAGGCTTTTTATGTTTTCTAATATTATCGTTTGCACATCTACCACAGGAGGCGTAAACCGCCCAGGGCCTGTCCCTGCCTTCCTCAGGAGCCCACCTGTCATCCCATCGCCACTGGACATGAAGCCGTTCCTCCAGTTCCCCCTGGAATCACCTCACCCAGCCAGCATCGGCCTCTTCCACAACTTTAACACAGTGAGTGCTCACAGACATTCCTGTGCATGTGCACACAGACGGCGCCTGGGATTTGTTATCACTTTGTTTCACTTAACAGGAGACAGAGTTGGTATTCAGTTGTGGCTTCGGAGCCTCGCGAGTGAAGACAAGTGATAAACTGATAAGGAATTTATAGTGTCTAATACAAAATAATAAGGTGACTGCTGTTTGCTTTTTATTCAGCACAGTGAGTTTCAGTATAATTGAGAAAATGCCCAAGCGAGTGGTTTACAGCAATAAAATGAGTTACAGCTAATCAATCGTATGAGAGGCACGGGCTGTTCTCCATAGTCAGCATTTTCTCCAGCTCCCTCACATTTCTAGATTGAGTTTCATGTGAAGGTCATTGTGGTGACAAAAGGGGACGCGTGAGCACACACACACACACATATACACACTACCAGTCAACTCAGGCAGAATGACCCTTGTGCAGGTTTATGATTCATCCTTCTTCATTGAGGGCTTTGAGTGTGGCCACTAATTCCACGGCACTTTCATGCAAATCATTCTCTGTCTGCGCAGTAAAAATGTATACAAGTCTACAATACTAAAACACTCTGTGTGAGTCACTTTAACATCTACTGTCATCACATAAGATAAGAGGCGGCGGGAGCTTAAAGGACACAGTGAAAGGCAAACTGACAAAAACAGTTGATTACAGTGATTATTGCTTCAAACTGAGTTATGGTCCTGTTTGTAGACAAACCCTGGGTTAGCTCAACCTCACCAGGTTTATAGGCAATTTCCAAATACTTAACATTCTGCAGAGTCTACAGTAGGTCCAGCCTTCTTGCACTGAGACTGCACGGTACTCTGCTGTGTGGTTAGAGCTCCAAGCAGTCCTAGGTCATTAGTCCAAAACAATTCAGGCACTTTTACAAAAATGAAGACTGCCTTATTTGACACACCTCAGGGGGGAAAAATGTACATTTTCATGGTAACAATCTGCCGTTCCCATTCAATTTGCATAATTTTGATAATAATAGGGTCCAAACAATGACAAAAAAGTTAATTTAGGCATAAAAATGCTACAGTTACTGTTCATCTCAGCGCATTCCTTTGAGTTTCTCTAACTAGCTAGTTGGACGTTTTCAGATGGAGTGAATAGAGCGGAGTTGCTGAGGCTCTGAAGAGGTGGCACGGCTGGCTTTTTTTTTTTGTTTTTTGGGGGAAAATAAATGAATTCTCAGCAAATTTGCACTACAGTACATAAGAGAGTCAAGAGCTAGACACAAGAAATAAAAACAGATGTTGACATACACTAACTATCAAGCTTTTTTACACATGCGCTGCACCCTCACACTTTTCTAGACATTAACCAGCACAGGTGCATGTGAGAGCACAAATGTCTAACGAAGGCTCTCTAATGTTCACGTGGCTCAAGTGGCTTTAGTTAGATCCAAATCCTTAGTCATCTTATTTTTACAGAACTGACCAACGCAGCAAACTTCAGTCAATCTGTACAAGGAAACATTTTATAACTTGTTAACAGCAAAGTCTTTTGTTATGTAACACAGAGGACAAGAGGTGCATCCAAGCAATGCATTTATATTTTATAAAAGCTTATTTAATACCATAGAAAACAACCTTCAGCCAGAGGTTCATTGCAAATTAAGTTAAGTGTTAAGTTAAGTGCAAATTTAGTTTCGCTTCATAATTCAGTCTGACATCATGTTCTTGTTTAACTGCGTTTGGTTTGGAAGGAGACGTACGTTTACACTAAGTGACGTATCTGTTTCTCAATTTCAATCCACATTAAGCTGTGGCAGCTGATGATTTCTGTGTTATGCTCTCTCAATGATGACTTGCAAAAGCCTGTGTAGCAGAAATTATAATTTCGCTGCACTGATGAGCAAAGCAGAAATGCAGGACACAATTCGGAGGACAGGAATGTACCTAGCTGTCTTCTTCAGTTTCTTGATTAAAGCAACAAAACACCAGGGATCCACAGACAAAATCTAAAAATCTCTGCACGGCTACTTAACCAGTTTTGGTGGAGTTGCTTCTTAAAGTGTTTTATGATGCTCCCACTAAATACTAAAGATATATTTTTGAACAGAACTCTGTGACCTATAATGTAAAACATCAACTCTATCATCAAAGATGCTTTGCAATCCTCTCATGAAATGCCTCCACCTTTTTCTACCACTTCTACCGCTCTATTTGCTGTTGATTGCAAATAAAGTTTCTTTAAGCTCCCTGTCAGCTAAACTATATGGTTATATGGTGAATCTAAAGCAAAGGTTTACATGCAGCCAGATATGTGGGAAGCATCTATAAAGTGTGAATTACTGGTGCAGAAAAAGTGCGACTACACGAGGAGAGTTAGAGTGAAAGAGAAGATGAAAAGTGGAGTAATAGGTTAATGAGGTCATAAGAGCTGGGACAGAAAAAGAGATCCTGATGAGAACAGGTGGTCGAAGAAAGGCAACGAATGACACGCAGTGATGGAAGACTAGAGAGAAAGACACAACACACAGACATTAAAAGGCCCCAGATACGTACCCACATGCACAACAGACAGGTAGCGCTGAGCTCACCCAGATGCAGCGCTGGCACACTGACAACTGAGCAGATGAAAACAAAACAAATTTGGAGGTGCTGCAGGTCTCCACATGAAAAGCATGAAACAGTCGAAAGATATACTGAACAGCTGAGGTTACAGGCAAGAAGGGGACAGAAGTTTATGTCTGTAAATATTTCTAACAATAGATTTACACCCAGTTTAAGTCTTCAGACCAATTACACCATTTCCCCTGGTGCCTGCAGCTTCACAGTGTAAACAGTCTCTCATTTGGCAACATGCATCCAGTCTGAGAAGGAGATGAGAGGTGGAGTAAAACCACAGTGTAGTTTTGGCTGCTTAATGAGGGCAACACCCAGCACTGCGGTTTCCGAACCCTGCCAAAGGGTCAGAGAGCTCACACGATTCCAATGCAGTCGTCTAAAAAGGAGGCAGTAAAGAGTATGACATGGCACATTTGTCCTTGATCTGGAAATGACAACCATGGGTAATATATATATATATGTGTGTGTGTGTGTGTGTGTGTGTATGTGTCTGTGTGTGTGAGTGTTAAGACTCATATTTTTTTTATTATTTTGGTACTTAACATTAAAAATATGTCCGTCTGTAGCTTCAATATTATTGTCTCATCTTCTGGTAGCCCATGAACCTTTTTACTCTGCTGATATTTGCTTAAAAAACAATCATCTAACATGCAGCAAAATTCAAATAAACATTTCTATATTTTTCAGAGTACTGCACAGAAAAATTGCTGCTCCTTGTAATACTGTGGTATGTAGGTTTTTAAAAAAAAATTATGCTTTTTTCTGCACATAGCAGTGTAAAAATTCTTGGAGATTGCGAGTCTGTAATTAGGCCCCTCTAACCCTAACATGAATTAAAGCGTTTGAACGGCGCCCAAGAACTCAGGCACAGACAGCAGCGCCAGCTGCTGCAGAGAAAACACACACCTTCCTGTCCGCATCAATCACTGCTCCCTCTTCACTTCACTCTTCCCCAACTCTATTTTATCTCCCAGTCTTTCTTCCCCTTCAGATACTGTCATTCACCTGCACTTTTTCTTCAGCGCCTCTCTCTCTCTCTCTCTCTCTCTCTCTCTCTCATCTCTCATTCTCTCTCTCTCTCTCTCTCATCCACATTCACTTGGCTGAACCTTTGAGTGCACTGCGGTTAGGAGAAGCACTGGCCTCTGAATTTCTCCTGTGGTGCTGAATCTTTGATGTGACCTCTGGGCTGTCTCTCCTCAGATGGACCCTGTCCAAAAGGCTGTGATGACGCACACCTTTGGGCCACCTATGATGAAGACAAAGCGGCCAATCATCTCCTGCAACGTCTGTCAAATACGCTTCAACTCAGAGGTATGACAGCTTGAGCAGTTCAAGAACAGGGTTTGCTTTCATGCACATAAAATTCTACTAACTGACCACTTGCCAGCTCCACAACACAAACAGCAGCATTTTTGTTTTCTAATAGCTTAGCTTAGGTGAGCACGATGCTGGGGGAAAAGTGACACTCAAACTCAAAAGCATCCTAGTTTTACCTGGATTATTAATTAAGCACACTTGAATTGTGATCCTCAACCTTCTTCATCAGCTCCTGTGTATACTTTTATGCAGAGACCTTTAGATTAAATAGCTAAACGCTTAAGTCTGTGGTGGCTGTTCAAGATTTGCACATCCACTGTGGAGTGCTTTACCATGCTGTGGAAACCAGTGCTGAATGCTTTTATAATAAAATTTAGTCTAATGTTAACAGCTCCACTTCTGTTTTTTATTGGATTTGGAAAAGTTGTGCGTGCCAGACTTGCTTCAAAAAGTCTGAGTAGTGTTGCTGCAGGATATTAAAGTTTGGCAGGTGTAGCAGTTCATAAAAGGAGTTAATAGAAAGTTAGTTGGTTAAAGACAGCATGTTAAAATAATGTATATAGGAATGACTTCAATCCAGAATTGAACTTGTACTCACTGCACATGACCTAAAAAGTCTGCAGTCTGGACTTGAAGTCGGTTGGTGATTGACTGCACAGCTGGAGAAGGTGAAAACTTGGTTCACGCTTTAGCAGCTCCATTTTTAACTTGTCCACAAAAAAGTGTGGGGGAAGGAAAGGAGAGAAATCCCAGCTTGCTTCACCTGTGCTGGAATTTCCACACATTCCTACATAGTAGTATTAAAGTTTCAAAGGATAAGTTCCCGATTATCCAAAAATCTGCCTTTTTAACTTGTGCGAACAGTTTTTGATGAACTTTGTTGGGTTGAATTGTGTGCCAAGTTTGAAAAACATTTCTTTGCTGTTTACAGCAAGCTTGTGACTATAACTGTTCTTTAAGCCCACTCGGACGAGGCAGTAATCGACATTTGTACGACGTGTTTGCTGGTTACAGTAAAGCAGGAGGATCGAGTCCTGGAAGTTTCTGTATTGCTGACGGGGGACATTTTTGGCACGTTATGACTAACAGGCGGCGCCTATGCCAACGCAAGGAAAGGGGAGCTGAAATAAAAGAGGACTGAAGTGATTCAAGTGTCCCCCATTAAGGAGGCAGTAGTGTTAACTGAAGTTGAAAAGCAAATCATTCATAATGTGGACAGCTACTGGATGACATGACTGACGAGTCTGCGCATGTCTGCTGCTGGGTCTTTTACAGTGAGTGTGCACAGGGGATACATTTTAGTGATGTAGGACTTTCTTTGAATGGAAAAATACGTATTTGGACAGCCCATTTCTTGGTGAGCACACTTCTTCTCAAGCTGTATCTCTACATTTTTTTTCATTTATTTTGCACAAATATATGTGCAAAAAGTGAAATAATCCCAGAAGAAAAACTCTTGTCTTGTCAACAAAACACTGGCGCTCCATTTGAATGATCGATGCAGTCAGCACTGACAGAGCTTTCAAGGATGGAAAAATCCTGGTGTTTATGACTTGCCACTGTAACCTCTAACCTAAAACATGAGCAGAAATCAAACAAAAACCTGATATACAAGCCTGGCTAAAAATATGATTGGATTCAGGGGACGAAGTGCTAAATACTTGCACTCTAAATGCAGTGGTGTGTAAAGGACACAGGCAGGGAGGGAGTCATGTGAAACTTGTGCAGCACAGCCCTGTTCTCTCTGCGAGGGGCCGCTTAATTATATCTCCCCTGCTCAAACCATGCGTGTTCTCACATGGTCAACATTATCATTATTATTATGGGGGTGGGATACGTGTAATAGGGAAGTGTTTTAATTCTCTTCCGCATGTTCTTATTTGCATACCTGTGTGTTCACTGATATGTGCATGTATGAAAATGCTCGTGCAGGTGTGTGTGTGTAGCTCATCTTGTACACGGGACTTTCTGAGCCACCTGTTTGTCCAGGCTGCTGCTTTACTCATGAGCTGGCAGCATGCATCTGCTCTGCTGCAGCTCTACAACACTTTCCAGAGTAACCTGAGAGTCTGGGAGCTTAAAGCATAGTGGACATTCTTTAATAATGAAGGAATACTCTACTTACAGTGCCGTACTTGGCTTACTCATGTTGTCTGGTCTGTGCCGTGGCTCTAAAGGGAATACGAAGCGAAAGCAAATTGCTTGATGGTGGTCACTGGGAGTCAGGTGCCTATCACTGCTGCTCCACTGTAGTCCCACACGCTGTAATTATAACACTGCAATTCATTTGAGGCCACAGAGGACAGATTAGCCTGCCAGTGTGCTCAGCTCAGCTCTGCTGCAAGGTTGACGTCACACCATGCTGCATTAGCCATCGTCACCACTGCTGTAACATGCTGGACACCTCTCTCTCTCCCTTTCTCCCTCTCTCCTTGTCCTCCTCGGGCAGATACAAAATCATGTTTCATTACTATCTTCTGTGCGTCTGGCAACTTTTCTCTTTTCTTTATCCTCATCGGTTTTCATGTTTCCACTTCTCCCTACTCTATACCGTGTCTTTTTCTTCACCTCTCAAGCCTCTTTCCACCCCCTCTTCCTGTCACTGCTGTCTGTCCTCAGTAGATTTGGCTGCTAGACCAGCTCTATCTGCTTTCAGTGCCTTTTGTCGGTTTATAGATAAAACATCAAAGCACATCCTGCTTAGAGAGAAAAGGGATTTTAGGGACATTCACTTGCTCTCATTTTCTCCTTAAATCCCATTCCCACTTCTTCATTCATCTAAATTCTCCTTTTCGTTGGTTTTCACTCAGCTAATCTCCATCCATTTCACCTGCTATGCCCAAAATAATTTCTATTTTATCATATGCTGTATTATTTACCTTTCTTCTTACATTAAAAAAACCCTCATTGACATTAATTGCTTTGGATTCTGTAATGTTCTGTGCCCCCACTGATGCTGTCAGGATTTTTTTTTATGCATGAATGGATGACAGACCATTGATTTCTTGGCATTGAAGGTCATTAGGACAGTGAAAGTATCAAAGCACAAGCAGAAAGAAAACTGCTGGATTGCAGAAAAAGATTAAAAAAACAAGAAGGTCGGCAGCACAGAGCCTGGTTTACAACAAAAGAGGCCACTGACCCCCAAATGCTTGCTGATAAATGGTCATATGATTGTTGGGTTTTTCTCTGTATGTATTATTGTAGGGTCTGCCTTACAATATAAAGCGCCTTGAGATGACTGTTGTTGTGATTTGGCGCTGTATAAATAGAATTGAATTGGCTATTTCGGCCTTCGGTGCTCTCTGCTGTCCTTTGTTTGTCGAGTTGTAGGCCCCTCATCTCCTTGCCTAATTGCAGGGAAGCACCAACCGGGGGAGTAGAGTTACACAGGCAGGGCTATATCTGCCTTTCTGTCATCACCAATCAGGATGAGGGCTATATGGGTAACTATCATTGGCAGTTAATACCTCAGGCTTACAGAGGCATGCTGGACACGTCCCAGTCGACCCTTCGCCTCAAAGCCCCAGCATGTACCTGGCACACGCCTCATGTGGGTTTCTCAGCCTTTCTATTGACATAATGAAACAGATCTAATTCCAGAAGGTGTTTGCATGAGCATACACATGCACATAGAGTCACACACACAGTGTCATATTACTGTATTAATAAGAAGCTTACAGGAACTATATTTGTACCCTAACACCTCACCCTTTCCTTTGATTTCACTTGATGGTGACATGGACGTGAATATCTGAACTTGGAGGCTTACACTGATTTCCGTATCAGCGTGGAATACTTTTGGATGTAAATCATGCACCACATGATTCACATCGAGTGCCAAAGTTAAATACCAGCACAGCAAACCTTTTGTGTAATGAGGCAGAAAGTCAGGGCATTGCGGTTAGTGCGCAGCGGACATATTTTAATTGTAACCGCAAACCTTAACCTCTATCAAAAAAAGGATAGTGTTTATGAATATGCAGAATCTGTAGGTATTTAGTACAGAAACTTGTACAGTTGGACGAAGTTATGGCCTGAATAGCTGCCGGTTACACTGGAAGTTCAAAAGAATAAGCTGTTATTTTGATGCTCTAAAAAATAAACAATTACAACTAAAATAAGTACGGCTAATGTAGAAAGTGGTAAGCTCATGAAATATTGTCTTTTCTGTGACTTTTTAGCAATAAAGCTAATGATGAAGCCACGCTTCATCACTGGCAGCAGCCAAGGCAGCAGAAAATGTCTGTAAAAGGAACCTTAATGCAGCTCTGATATGGCTGTGAAAGTTCACACGTTACACATTAAATCTGTGTTTTCCAGGGAATCCTTCAGTTCGTAGGTGGGAGGAAATGAGGAAATGGCAGACTCCTGCACTTATAATGCATAACTTTTCTCCTGTTGCATCCTGAAAACTGAAATGTAAAATCCGACATCCCCACAGTACATCTTTAAATGGCCCTACCTCTTTATGTTTCCTTAGAGGATCAACTTGGAACTGATCCTCTTAAGTGCACGCTCGTGGATGCAAACTTTTCACCCAGCAACTGACTGTCAACTGTCACACCTCACCCACAGCCCCACAGCCCATTTCAGATTATCCCACTGCTCAATAATCATCATCAGCTCAGCAGGCCAGTGCTGTGATTACAGCAGTGCTGAAGGAAGACAAGAATATTCTGGAGACTAATCTTTGCTGACAGCCTCATCAGTGCATCATCACCCGTCACACAAAGCAGCTCAACAGACGTTGCATTATTCCTTCGGCCTCAAACTATGCATGTTTCTGCACTCATACAGAAACTTGAAAGAAGCGTGAGACAATAATGTGACAAACATGTCTCTAGTCTTCATACCAAAGATTTAAATGTGGTACAGGATTGCAACATGGTAATTAACATGTAATAAGCTTATATGAAGGTGCCAAATGCATATATTTTTGATTATAAAGCATTCTTATTTTATTTGATTAGGTTTCTTATGCCTGTGTTACTATTTGCAGACACCTCATTTGATGGTCTATTAGAATCTGCTTGGTTCAATATGGAATAAAGACAATCAAGGTGGTGGGCACGTGGAAATGAGGACATGAACATGTCATGTAAAAGTGCCATGTGCATTACTCTTGTTTTTTTCAGAGCCAGGCAGAAGCCCACTATAAAGGGAACCGCCATGCTCGAAGGGTGAAGGGAATCGAGACTTCCAAAACAACCCGTCTCCAAGATGGTGACAAGCAACACCATCCCCCTCCTGCTTCACCCTCCCCACCAGGCCCTTTACCATCCAGCCCTGAGCCTGATCCTAACAATAACAAACAGGGTGAGCATCACCTCACAAATGCAGGAACCCATCATGAAATTTAAAGTGAAAGTATTGGTGAACTGGTTAATCTAAAAAACATATTTTCACATTAGGAGAGTTCATTTTATTGATGATTTTGTTTTTTCATAAATTATTCACTAACAAGAGATCTTTGTGCTGCTTTCAGATGACAATCAGTCCTGTCCCAACTCTAAAGAGTCACCGTCGACCCTTAGCTGCCTTCCTACTCCCACACCAAGCTCAGCCGATACAGAGTGCCCCCTCTTGCCTTCTGTCAACACGCCTTTGCCACCTTCTCCTTCCCCTTCTGCAGCCCTCAGTACACCCTCTGCGGATCCAGCAGCTGGTCTTCCTGACACCCCGTCCCCAGCACCCAGCCCATCTTCAGGAGAGTCGGAGGAAGAGAAAGCCAAAAAGCTTCTCTACTGCTCCCTTTGCAAAGTGGCCGTTAATTCCCTCTCACAACTGGAGGCACACAACAAAGGTTAGTCCAACACAGCTTTGTCACACCACAGAGTACAGTCCCAAGGGAAGTGGACAAATTGTGCAGCTTTCAGAAGCGTCTTCAGAAACATTGAAGCATGCCTCTTTAGAAGTTATTCTTCACTTGTTCTGAGTGTCAAGTTTGAAGAAGTGAAGCAGCTGCATTACTGACTCTTAGTGGTGAGAATGTCAGGTTAAAACATGGTAAATGGCAGGTGATAAAACCCTTAACACACAGCACCAACGCTTAATATTGTCTCACTCAATAATCTATCATAAAGTCCATTTACTGTCTCTTCTGGAGTTTTCAGTCTTGTTACATAATCCTCGTAACGTTTAAAAAGCTGGTGTTCAGATTCCTGTTGTTTTTTTTAATTCATTTATTTATTTATTTTAACCACTTGAACAACTTCTTATCCATATGGGAGGCTCTTGGAAACATCAGACAAACAACAACAAAGAGGCAACAGAGAAAAACATTGGAGGGGAAAAAAGTGTTGGTAGAAACTCACTCTAGTATTCTTTTTGTTGTTCCCAGGTACAAAACACAAAACTATTCTGGAGGCTCGAAGTGGACTGGGACCGATTAAAGCTTACCCACGCTTGGGTCCTAAGCCCAGCCCTGAGCAGGGAGGGGAGCTCTCCTCTGACCCTAACACTCAGGAACGCACCTTCCACTGTGAGATCTGCAACGTCAGAGTCAACTCTGAGCTGCAGCTTAAACAGGTGAGGAAAACACCTCAAAAAGACCCTGAGTGAATTGTGTCAAATCCCATATCTGATTTATTTTTTTTAAATATATGCTCCAGCATATATCTAGCCGGAGGCACCGCGATGGAGTCGCAGGGAAACCTAATCCTCTTCTCAGTCGACACAAGAAGCGCACAGACTTTATGGTAAATGTTTACATGCCACACTTCTCCCTCATAAAATCATCCTCATTTAGGTTTAATCTTTAAAGTATCAACAGCTGAAGTCATTTCTCTGTTTGTCTGTTTTCTAAAGGAACTTCCAAAAACCCTAGGGGCTGGACTTTTACCAAATCCTCTGGCTGTTGCTGCAGCAATGGCAGCAGCAGCGTCCTCAAATCAGCTGGCACTACGTCCTCCCGGCCCAGCCTCCCATCCTCACCCCCATCACCACCTCCTACAGGGAACACCCCTCAGCCTGCTGAGGCCAGCCCCAGGACCCATCCGCACCACACACGGGCCAATCCTCTTCACTCCTTATTAATGCTGAACGACCGAGGACGAATCAGGAAGAAGCACACTGTGAATCGCAGGCCGGCAACCACGTGCCATCAAGAGCCAAATCAGCTGGTGTTTCTCCAGCTGGTTTTTCAGGATGATAAAAATATGGCTCTTAATGGCGCATCATGTAGCGATATACGTTTCCATCCTCTCCAGTTTCCATCAAGCATGGACTTCTTTGAGCATCCTCCAGTCTACAGCTGACTAAATACCTGTATTTGTCATAAGACCCACTACATTGGACTGAAAACCCTACCTCTCTTAAGTTTATTGTTCATCTGCAAGGATTCATTACATATCCAAACGTTAAGAAACATGCCCGCTGGGGTTACATGTAGTAGTTGCCTCTGATGTTAGTTGGTATCCATACGGTAGCTGTAAAAGTATAGTGGATTGTACCACTGTAATTTTTTTTTTTTTAGCTTTTGTAGCCTATGAAGAGAAAAAGGTGCCCACAGTGACAATACAATGTCTGCAGTTTCTAGCAAAAATTTTGCTGTACTGTATGTCAACATTTTCACAGCTGGCTTTTGTCTGCATTGTACCAGGTTTACATAAATAAGAAGTGATAAGAAGAACAGGAAATACATACAAGTTACAGGAAGTCTTAATGCAGAAGAGATGTGCACATTATGATGTAATGGTGAAGATAGATCATTGGCTACCGATGCACTATGCAGCTCTTGGTGCGTATTCTTAGGGTTCTAAGAGTAAACACAAGTTTGAACATTATAAGAAACAGAAAACAAGAGGAAACCCATGTTAAATCTGTTTCACACCCCTAAACTGTTTTTCTGATGATTACCGCGATTATCACCCAAGTTATCACAGACCATGTATATAAAAGTCTCACAAAGCACACAAGCAGTGAGAAATATAAGTGAAAATGTCTTCATTATTTTGTCATCTAAACAACACTGTGCAAAACAGAAACTTTTCAGTGTCTTAATGGACTGACTTTCACATGCCGAGCACAGCAGGACAGTCGTTGACTCATGGCTTCTATTGCAGTTTGTGCACATTAAAAAGACTGCATTTCACCACTATCTGAATGAAGTGGAAACAGTGTGATGAAAGACACCAGCATTGAAGCAAAAAGGACCACATGCACAGATGAGAAGTTGTATGCAAAAAAAACAAAAAACTTTTTGACAGTGTTACAGGTCTGTGTTGGGATAAAAATGTTTTGTTTGTCTGCTCTGCCTCGTGTGCTCCAATCTGCATCACCCAAAGTATCCCAGTGAAAACTGTTGGCTTGTGAAACTTTAGAGGGAAGCTCTAGGAAATGGAAACTGTAGCAATACTTTAAGCACTCCTGCTTACTTTTCATGTCATTTGCAATAAAAAAAAATGTCTTCAAATGTGATAAATGTTATTTAGGATTAGGGTACTGAAACGTTGCTGTAAACGTAGATTAATAAAATAAATAAATGGTTCAAGTCTGGGATTCCTAAATGTTAAATCTAAGTAAAATTATATATATTAAAAATCATTAAACTGAATTCATGGTTATAAGGAGTGGTGATTGGTGTTTTGTTTTCCAGTTATTTTAAGAGTACTGCAGCACATAAACAGGAAGTCTCCCAATCAGAAGGCGAGAAAACGATGTGTGAGCACGCCCCCATCAACACGTGAAAAGAAAGGTGGAAGTCATCAACTTTACAGTGAGAAACTTTTTTATTAGAAATGTCTCAAAATCTGAGGTTTGAAAATATCAATTAGGTTAGAGTTCTTATCAAACTAAACCTTAATCAGTTTTTTAACTTTCTGTTAAGTCAAAATGTCTATTTTCTTACTGTGTTTTATTGAGGTAGATATTCCTCTAATAATCAATTATTAATTCAATTCAATTTTATTTATATAGCGCCAAATCACAACAACAGTCGCCTCAAGGCGCTTTACATTGAAAGGTAGAGCCTACAATAATACATATTATTAATTAATATTGTTATTTTAATTATTATTACAATATTTAGCCATCCGTTCCTGAATAAGCAGCTGGCTATTAATTTCCTCTAGCAAAATTTTTTGTTGTTGAGTACTTTATTTGAAAGCCAGAACAGTTTCACTGCAGGTAGCTGAGTTGTTTTGCTTACAGTTGTTCATAATTATTTTTCTTTATAGTAACCATCAAAAAAAAAATAATTAAAAAAAATAACAAGCCCCTTCTCTGTTTGTCACTGCGCTGCCTGAAACCTCGATGATTAGCTGACATTGAAAAGTTTTGATGTGAGGGATGATACTCCTCGCTGTGCAAAAGGATTTTGTTGTCTTATATTATGATTCCTATATTCTGGTTATATTAGTTGACAGAATGCTGATGAATCAAACAAACCACACCAAGGACGTCTTCTCCTGCTAATATCTACCGGTACTGCGCCGCTCTGTGGGGATGTGCTGTAACCATCACAGGTATGGTGGGGAACCTGATGACCATTCTGGCTTTTGCCTTTCACCCACTTCTGAGGACTCGCTTCAATGTGCTTATTGTCAACTTGGCTGCAACTGATCTCTTGTATTGCACCTTACTGCAGCCCTTCGCCATCAACTCCTACCTACACCTCAGGTGGCAGAGCAGTGAGCGGTGGTGCAGAGTCTTTGGCCTGCTCGTCTGCCTCTCCAACTGTGTTTCCATTTTCACTCTGCCTGATAGCATTGAGTCTATATCTCTTGGTTGCAAAGAGAGTTATGTGTGACTGTTTAAATAACCACGTTTATGTTTGACCAAGACGTGTTCTCCTCGTCTCTGCGTGGCCTGGTCAGCTTTGGTCCACTCTGATCTGTCTATGTGTTTGTGCCACAGGTGTGCACATGCAGCTTCCATCGTACGTTGGCATGACCTGTGCATTCTACCTGCTCATTTACAGACATGTTCTGGTTGCATCACACTGCTCCATTACAGGTTTAGCCATTTCATCCAGGAGGAAACCAACACCAGCTCAAGAGACTGATGATAGCAGTGTAAAGTCTGGCATAACAAACACATGCGGCCAGGCAGAACTGGTTCAGGGTATAGAGGCAGCTGGTGACAAGTGCTGCCAGTCTGCTCAAAGTTCATTTAAGACCTTAGTTTTTCTGTGTTTTGTGTGCTGCTGTAACACAGATCAGAGTTCATAAAACTTACAGCAGACATTAGAAGATGGGAGACTAAAGCTAAAAATGTTGAACTGAAAGCAACGGAACAATTTAAAAACAGCAAAACCATCAGCATCAATTTCTTAAAACTAATTAAAATGTTATTTTGGGGCAGAGACAGCTATGTTGTTTCTATACTATACATGGGTTTTTGACAGGGCATTTTCACATGTAGTTAATGTAGTTAATGTGTGTGACTGTCTCAGCCATAGTTCAATAACTACTAACTTTTAGAAATAAAAAAAAAAGATAAACACATCTATGCCAGTAAAAGATGATAATTTCTTTCAAACATATACTTAAAAAAATCTACAAATGTTATATATATAT